>VDFB02025742.1:0-79635 GCA_007258455.2 Sequoia sempervirens
ACCCTAAACCCTTATACCCCCTACCCTTTATCTCTCTCCCACTCCCCCCTCTCTCTAGTATCTCCCTCCTACCTCCACTCTCCCTTTCTCTCCCACTCCCTCCATATCTCTCTCAAGTCAATGATATGGGCCTTTCATAAAAATTTCTAGCCATACTTGCCATTCTCTCTAGATGAAAAAATCCATGCATGCCCATTAAAAAAAACTTAAGAATAGTTAAAGAATACCCATAAGAACAAAGCTAAAAAATCTTCAACTTCATTGCTCAGGTGATTTAAAGCATCAGAATAAAATAACCTTCTGGGTCTCTAAATCTTATACAGTATATGATATGAAGCAATTTCATCATTGTGGGAAAATCACTGCACTAAAAAGATTTCTAGAGAAAATAAAATCTAGGAGGCTCGTAGGGTTGTAAATACATTAGAATTAGAATAGGAACAACTAAAAAAGGAGTGACTCATAATCCTTTTAACCACAGTTTACATTTTGAAAATACAAAAAATCAGAATATGCAGATCATCAAATTAGTTAGGCTGTGCAAACAGACCTCATCTTTCAAACGAATATTCTCCATACGTAGTTACTGCTCTTGAAGACTGACTTCTACAATAACAGCAGGTGCTCTGCAGTTGGTGCATATGGGATTTTTTATGGCTTCTTTAATTTCCATGTTCTCCAAGCGAAGCTTCTCGTTATCCTACCTGAGGAGAGTGTTTTCATGACACTTGTGTTGAGCCTGAAAATCCAAGATTTGAAAGCCATGATTAGAAAAAAATAATATATAGTTTTTAACTATATACTTTTAATATTATAATAATAATATAATTATTAAAATATATTGCAATAATAAGTATATTATTTATTATAATTTAAAAAGAATATAATTTATATTAATATTAATATTAAATATTGATTTTTAATATAGGGGGTTCGACCGAACATTTTTAGAACGTTCAATCGAACCCCATTCAAATCTATTTTTTATTGTATGTTAAATGGGTTCAGTTGAACACTAGTTTGGTTGAACCCCTATTCAACCAAACATTAAATTTTTGTTCAACTGAACAGTGGTTTGACCGAACAGTGGTTCGACCAAACCCACTTATTTTCACCCACATCCTCTCAGGCACCAAAATTGCTTAGAATTTTGCACTTCGAAGCTCGATTTGAGAATGAAAATGGAGGAGATCTCAGAAACCCAACTGGTATCAGGTTGCCCTCAAAACAAGCTATCCAACGAATATACTTTTAATATTTTTTGATTATATTATCTATTTTTTTTACGTTTTATTAAATATAGGTTTTTCACTGAAAACAAAACTCTCTGTTTTGCACATGTGGAAAAATAGAAGATTATCAAATATATATATATATATATATGAGTGCACCAGATATTGGAGTCCTTGATCCAACAAAAGAAAAAAAAATTGATACATGTACAGTAAAATTTATGCGTTATACGGTCATGTTATGTCTGAATTGTAATTGATTTGACTTTGAAACTTTATTAAAGAAAAAATATTCAATAAAAAACTATCTAACCAAGTGGAAGCACTAGATATCGAGTTACAAATCTAAATTCAAAAGAATTAGAATTTTATCTTTCAAGGAAAAAAAATTATGCATTATATGGTGTGCGTCACTTTTTAAAAATGTTGTTTTTTGAAAAAAAACCAATTTTCGTGGGAGATGGATAAAGAAGTGCAATCTGATTCCAAAAATTTTGAAAATATTTTTAGAATCTACAGACAAAATGTGACAAGACTCTAGTTTGCATCATCTTCAAATTCCTCACGATTTAACCACTATAGGTGCCTGAATATGAAGATTTAGTTAAAAAATAAAATAAATCAGTGTCTAGTTTGGCCAAAAATTGCAATCCACCATTGTGGGATCACCCTCTACACTCTAGCAATTTCAAAAAATGATAAAAAAAAATTTATATTCACAAAGGGCGATTAAATAGAAGTTTCAATATCAAATTCTTTTAATGTGAAGGTGACACTTATCACCTTCACAATAAATCTCTAAGAACATCTCTAGCCATTTTCACACATGTGTGTGAGAAACTTCTTGGGATCGCTCGTCCTCTTGAGGATATTTCAATTCTTCTCACACTTGTGTGAACATGTTAGAGGAAAAATTATCAATCAAGAGAAGCTTGTATATGTCCCCACTAACAAGTAGGACATATAATACTAACAACATTATCTTTGACTTGAAGATGCAAAACTTTGTCACCTCTAAAAAGGTCATGAAAAAGGGGTCCAAATTTTACATAAAATTTAATTTGTACATTTCAAAATAACACCGACTCCTAGTCGTATGACCTAGGACTCTAGAAATGCTAAAAAAATGAAAATACCAATTTAAAACAACTTTAGGACCCCTAGAAATATAAATTGAAAAGTTAATACTTCTAGATTAACATTCCCTTCTTCTACTTGACCCACTTAACATAATTACATAACAAACATTTACTTCACATACCATAATGCAATAAAATTCACAACACAAAAAGGATAAATTCTACATCACAAAAGATAAATTTCACATCACAAAAGACCTCAATCCCTCCATATGAACTAGGGTCAGGTTTTATTGATTAATCGCATATATGGTTATCATCTAACCACCTGATTTCCATTGGCAATAAAAATCACCTACACACTGAATTACAATTGTTAGTTCATCATAGTAGAACTCATAGCCAAAGCAACAAGAAATTAAAATATATTCAAATCAACATTTAATTAATTCAATTAATCATCTGAGTCATATATTAATAACATTAAATTTCATATGAATATAATTTGTAGACATGTGCTTTGAAAATTCTTTCAATTTATAATTTAACTTAATGTATCATAAAATTGGATCATTAATCAAATTACCTATATATAAATTGAATAAGAAAATAAATAATCTAATTAATTTATCCATTCACATAAACATCGTTATAACCATAATCAATGTTAATTCATGTATGTAATATATACCATGAAACCAAGATCAAATGTCGAAATTGAAGATCCAACAACATACTAATAAACAATAACATAAAATGTCCAAAATGATATAAAAATAATCATGAAAGTAACATAAAAATCAGTCATTAAAAGGTGGGTCTCACATAATTAAATGTGAAATTAATGTGAAATGTATTTTATTACCCTCCACATATTTATATAACTCTATTTCAAAAAGTGCTTCTCTATTCATTTAACACATTAAAATTCCCTCTCTTTATTGTATCATGGACAATATCTGATATGTCGTTGAATATTAACTCCATTGTTAATTATAACGTGGCCATCTAATTCACCATAAGTGGAGACACCCAATGATCGAACATTAAATCTCTTAGACCAACTCCACATCTAAATCTTGCTTTAATTATACAAACTTTCTCAAGAAGCCCTACCAACTAAAAGATCTTTCTTTAGGCTTTTTAATTTAAAAAATAGACAATAAGTTTCTAAGAAACCTTATCAACAAAGCCATATGGTGCCAGGGATCGTATGTATCATGTTAGATAACTAAGCATGACCGATTAGAAGTAAAAGTCTCTAAAACTAGAGATGCTAATGAATTCATTGAAGTGCAATCTAACTTGAAATAGGTTATGTTCCCAATAAAGGTTGGTCTGAATTTTACAGTCTTATACAGATTTTCTAAATTTTGGGAGCCAACTTTATCAGCTAAGTTTGACCAGTTCTAATTAATAGAAAACAACATTCCACCAAATCTGTCATTGTTTTTGGTCCATCATCCAAAGCATCCGTGACCACTTCAATCTACTGGTCTGTTGTAGTTTGTTTAGCCAAAACTTATATTCCCTGGCAACCTTACTATCCACACCACCTTCTGCTGTATGACAATGACACGAACACAATCTCTGTCCATTACAAATAAAACTCGTTGGGGCATTATAACGTTCACATTACACTGTCCTATAGATTCAATGGCCTTTAATGTACTATATATACTTAAGCTGGCCTTTTGACAGCAAGGAGGAAGAATAAACTGCCAGCCATGACAATTTATTAACTTGACACTCTCCATCATAAGGTGCACCAACAAAACACTTAATTAGGAACTGGGCAATTGATAAGAGCATTTGATCATCTATTTTTCTAGTCTAAAGTTATCTTTGTTAACGAATTCTATGTTTGAACTTGACATCATTTCAAGAACTTTTTTGCATATACTTTGAATGTTATATGCAACCAAATTATTCATCTAATAGATTCACCACATAAAATTAAATTCAATATATGGAGAGAATTTTACCTTTAAACTAAGGAAACTAATATTCAGTCAAACAACAGTTAGGTTTTTCATTGATATAGGACTTTTGGCAATTATTTTTATTGTATATGGTTGTCGGTGGCAGATGAATATGTCATGCCCATCATTCATTCTGTACACGAGCAGACAACAGTTTGCTTGAGTTGTCTACCGACAACATTCAATGGTGGAAAGTGGGTTTGGTCTGGTGGGCATATAATCACCAAGGGATGTAATGGAGGACAACTTCATTAACATGACTCATTTAATTCTGACCTGGATTAACACATTGGTAATTACTAATTACTCTATTGTGCTATTATAGTCAGAACTGTGGATTAAAAGGATTTTACTCAGTGAGTTCATTTGGTTGATGGGAATGTTAGGTCCACACTTTCGAAGTATTCACGGTGTCCTTTCATGATGAAATTACAATACTTTGAGTGTGGCCCATTTCAATCGGAAAGAATCAATCTAATGGGTAGTAAGATTTGACCTAGCTATATCTTTTGAGATGGGATATGTACATGTTCACTTGATTTTTCAGAGCTATGTGAATTATCCTCTGAGTAATTGTAATTTTTGTACTGTGCTGTTTTGGTACAACCAGTGAAAACACTGCATGGTACCGAACGATAGGATTTTATTCAATGTAGCCAGTCATTTGGTGATTGAGGAAACTTCTTCAGTGAACTATTTCCTGAAATAATCAGGTTTTAGACTTGACACCCACCAATAAAACCAAAAAGTCTCTGGTACAAGCTTTTTCTCTTTATTTTTCTAGGTTGGGAGAGTTATATTCGATCCAAGGACTTTATGTCTGATATGGCAGAGAGGAATTTTAGAATAGTAATCCAGGGTATCAAAATCACAAATAGTATATATAAGGTACATTATATTTTGATGAATATTGTCTACATTATCGTTTATAAAATAATGTTACAGATATTTAAAAAAAATGGATGGACAGAGTCACAGGGTAAAGGTCCGGAGCATAAGAATATAGAAACATATTAGACAGTTAAAAAATTAGTAGAAGGTGGAAAAGGAGGATTCTGATCATTCAGTTTGTACAATACATCAGCGAGGTCCAAGGTGTTGACGGGAAGGTCCCACCCATTATTATCTTTATCTTTCGTTTTCTTCTTCATAGACAGGTGAAATAGCAAGAACCAACTGAAGAAATTTGTTAGAATGTTCCTCTTGCAGATAGTGGAGGGAGAGAACGCCAAAGAACAGGCCATGACCAACCCCACTGATATATGCATTTTATTGTATTTGGAGATGGGTAGATAGACGTGAACACAATCAAAGAAAGGCACCAGATTAAATATCATGGTAATTATAACTTATACAATGTAGATCTAGGCCTAAGGTCTAGACACTTTATGATAATAGGTACTATTCTAGCTGTGTATTCGTGTGGGTGTATTTTAATTTCATTTGGCAAAGGGTACGGGTACCCAAGTACGATTGAGCCTGCTAAATTTATCATAAAGTATATTCCCAGTGGGAAACATTATGAAGCATTCCAGAAAACACATGACAGCACGGAACTTTTGAGTGTGAAGTCAATTTAAAACTATAGAACCTATTCATATTTGTAGGTGTGAACTTTGGTTCATTGGTTAGTCATTGGAGGATTATTTTATGGGTCAGCTGATTTTTTCTTTATCATGAAAATGCCAATTTACAGCCATTCAGATCGTTGTATCACAGTTGGAAACCTCCTTGGCATCCACCCAACCATTTTTTATTTGATTTAGTTTTTGAAATATAGTAACATGTGAACTGTGCTATTGATTAAATAACAAGACTGTAAAAGTACCAGATGTAAAAGTTTACAGTAACTCTGCAGCTCATATGCCATTACATCATTGCTTCTGTTTCCATAATTGCTGAAAACTGTTTAGCTATCATTTATGTCAAATCTATCTCTGTGATGTAAAAAGAGATGAAAGATAAGTGAGTCAAATTATAAGCAAGTGGTGGGTAATGAGTCCATATTCAATCCTCTTTATTGACAGTAAAACGGCAGATACACAGTCTGAAATGCTAATGAAAGCTTTGGATTATATAAGGACACTACACTGAAATAGATTGCTTCATCACATAATAGTTCCAGATCTACTGTCTAAAAGATGGTAATTTCTCTGAACATGGCCCTGAATCACTTCCAAGATTTCAAACATAGGGTAAACTTATCTAAATAGAAACTACTCTCTATTGGTAATAATTTCATTGGCAGACCATCTGATTAGGCTAAATGCCATTTCCAATTCACAATAGAACCGGTCAAGGTCATAACTATTCCATTTCTGATTTGCAAAGTACTCTTACTTGAATAGAAAAGGAATGAAATATATATAAACGAAGGGTTGGGCTGAAAAAACTCCAATTCCTCTCTCTGTCTCTCTGAATATAATCAGAAAGCTGCAACCAACTGGGGGCGAGCTATATCTCTTCTCAAACGCCACATTAACCTTCTTTTCTTGGATAATATAGTTAGATTTGCATCAACCACGTAATCAATAACTATATGTCCTCTTTTATTCCTCTATATAGCCCCCAGGGATTTCAGTATTTGGAAGGGGGGGATTTATTACTTGTATACTAGAGAAAACCCTTTCATTTTTCTCTCCATATAATCAGTCAAGTGAAGAAGATGAAGACCCTTCTGCAATTTCTTTGTTGTTTATCCATATCCTTATTGGTTCTAGATATTTGTGGAGAAGCTCGTCAATCGCCTTTTATCAGTGGCAAAGGTTTCTTCTTTTTAATCGCTGCTGTTTTTTGTCAATACCCTCTTGTTAGAAGCTGCTTGAGTCATATATTTAGATGGGCATGAACATAGTGAATAAGACACATTAAAAAGGAATTTTGATTAAGTGGGACTAACTTTTTTAAGAGATTCTTTGATTTCATGCTCATGCAATTGCCTTGCAGATTCCAGTGCACTTCATGAGAAAAAGTCTCAGCATTTGGAGGAATCAAAATTTGATGGTGCTACAGTACTCGATGTCTCTCATCCCAAGGTAGATTTATTTTTCTAATAGCCTATGGTTATAGAACCCTTCCAGTGTATGAGCATCAGCATATACCCTTAGATTTATTTTTTTGTGTAATATGATCAGCTGGGACAGGTAAGATATGATATCAATAGGAACTGTTACTAGTAGTTGTATTCAGTTACAAATATGAATCATTCAACGTTGCTTATAGTTATAAGGTTCCCTTATCCTAACCATGTATAGGCAGCTAACTGCTAAAAACTGAAAGCATATGGAAAATTCATTCTAAATTAGCAAAGTTACATATAAATTTATTGGAAATAAGTCACATCCGGACTGACAATGGGATCACGAAAGGTGATTCTCAGACTATCGTCAATCCGAGTCTGGATTATTTCCGACAGAATTATCTCTTTATATAAAAAATCGAAATCCACAAGAATAATCTTGAAAAGAGGGTGTAAATGAGATTCATGAGAAAGTTTTTATGTAAATATTAAGCTTCAATTATCTATTTAAATGTTAAGCTTCAATAATAGGACTGCAATAGTTGTCTCAGCAATCTAGAAGGGGAAAACCATAGTGAACTATATTTTGATCAAAAGTGATCTAGAAAATATTACTACCAAGGATTCATTTCTGTAGAGTATGAAGATATACAGTAACCAGTCTCTTTCCTTGTGATCCATGAAGATCAATTTCAGGAGTAATTATTGTTGGTTGTAGATCAGTGCTGTTTATAACAATAATCATCTCACAATTTCATAAACAAGTGATTCTACAGACCCATTTGACATGAGTTGGACCTTTAAAAAGTAGTCTTATTTATCTCATTTCATATGTGTTATCATGAACATGATTGGAAAGCCTTGCACTAAGTTGAATAGTTGTTTATTTCTTTTCTGCAGAAAATAGAGGAGAGGAGAAACATAAGAAGTGAATCCAACGGTGGAGGAGAGACAGATCCTAGAAGGAAGAAGATTGTCAGAAATCTTAGGGAGGAGGAGGAAGAGTTGAGCTTATTGTTAGGGAGGGAGATGATTGAGCATATTGACTATGCAGGAGCCACAACCCATCCACCCAGTGAACCTCCCAAGAGAAAGAAGACCGGCTCCCATCAGAAAAGCCTGCACCCTCCATCACGCTCACATTAAGAACAATAAAAACGCAGGTTTCTGCTCTTGTCACTACAGAAGACCACTTATTATGCAAAGGGACAGAGTGTGTAGTATTCCATGTAGCTTTTGCTGAGATTAAATTAGTATTTATTGCTCAGGTTTGTACTGGAAGTATTTCGTTGGGTGCAGGGATTATAACTATGTATAACAATATTCAATCCTTGTTGCAGAATTCTGAGTGGTTTCATATGTAGAAACCTGAAATGCATCTGTAATAAAGCAAAAGTGAATATTAAATAAGATTTATGTTTGCTTGTCATAATTTATGCCTTGGTGACTGTCATCCAGAGAATTTTCCTTTACAAGACAGTAAAATATGGTTTCAGTACCACCACAAGCTAAACATATTAGATTGATTAAATGCATAGATGGGTTGGCAAGTACAAATCCTCGTGTAATGCCAGAGGTAAATCAAGTGGCCGGAAGTGGGTCCTCCCCAACTAGAATAAAAATAATTGTCTTTATGTATTGTAATTCTCTAGGTGCGTGCGAATGCAAATATTTGGTAACTTTGTTTTCGTAGTATATTTCACCTTATTCCACTTTGGATACAACTATTTAGATCACATTTATTAGCACAAATATACCTTAATATTGATTTATATAATAAAGCTGTTTAGAAGAATAGAGAACAATTAAATGCCAAGGTTTTATTTATAAGCAAATAGAAATTAATATTTGAAAGTGATGCATGAGTGTTAGGGTTATGCACATTTATGATGATGAACACATTAAACAAGAGTGTCGTTATTTTTCAAAGGTCTTAAAATTAAATAGATGGTGCAACAAGCACATTGTAAAAGTTTTTAGACAAGCCATGACCCACCTCAGTTTTGAACCTACAAATTAGGACTTTGTTGGTATCTATGGTGCCAACATCCCCTACATCGAAGGCATCTCTTATAAGATCACCAAGATCTTTCATAAAAAAGATTCAATTGTACCTTCAAGTTGCTTGCAACCATTAGAAACCTCATCCCAACCACCAACGACCCGAGATACATTCTTCTCAACTTAGGTGTCTATATGCTATTGTTCATGTGGGGCTCTTTATATTGGTGATAGATGTTGCTCTATCATCATTAGATTCAAGGAATATTTTGTTAATATCAAGCATGAATAAATAACAAAGTCCTCTTATAGAGCATTCCTCTCACACTAAATACCACATGTAGCTTTTGCAATTTTATTTTCCTAATATATTTCACCTTATTCCACTTTGGATACAACTATTTATATCACATTTATATGGCCTAGCCCAAATCTAACTTACTATCAATTTATATATGAAAGGTATCCAGAAGAATTAAGAAGAATCAAATGTCAAGGTTTTATTTGTGTGAAAATAGGAATTAACATTTCAGAGTGATGTATGAGCATTAGAACCTTCAACATTTATGATGATGAATACAATAATCAAGAGTTTCCCCACCTTTAAAAGCTCTTAACATTAAACGGTGATGCAAGGTCATAACATTTCTTTTCAAAAATTTATGTATTTTCTACCCACCATTGTGTATATTCATTGTAGTTTAAATTTGATTTTTTTGGCCATTTGGGGAAGGAAAATGTCTACCCACATGTGTATTAATGAACAACAATGTGGGAAAATTAAGAGGGAGAAATATCAATAAGAATTTTGAACCCAAAAATGAGTTGGTGTGTATTTATGAAAGGATTTTGAGTGCCACACCCATTTTAGGTGGAATTTTGTAGAAGCTTCTAGATTTTTTGAGGGATTTTAGATAAAGGATAGAAGAAGAATATAGGAGAAGAAGAGGGGGGTAACAATCAAGAAGAAAAAAGAAACAAAGGGGAGACATAATAGAGAGAGGGAAGAAGAGAATAGAGCAATAAAAAAGAAACCAAAAAATAGAGGGAAGAAAAAACAAGTAATAGAGGAGCATGTGGTAGATAAATATCACAAAAAGAAAATAGAGGAGTCTTAATTTTGGCCTAGTATTCTAAAAAGAAGTAAATATATGTAAAGAATTATCATTTTGAGAAGTGAAATGATATAGCTATTCAAAAACTATTTTCTTCCTTGTAATGTGTGTTTTTTTATGAATGGAAAATTTCTTATGCATTTTGGATTCTCTATACATTTATTATTGTTCTAGGTGTGATCATTTGGATATCTTGTGATTGGTGTGGTGTTGTCGAACCCCATAGCATAAAGGTTATGTTCATGCATCATAGATTCTTGTTATTGTAGTAATTGACTATTGCACTTGTAGCATAGTTATGTATACATACAACTAATATTGTCCTACAACAAGAGTTTCAAACCTCTACATAGGTTGTGTGTGTTTCTTAAAATAACACAACCTCCCTTCTCCACCTACTAGCTCCAATTTCATTATGTTTTGAGCACCTGTAGTAGGGTGGATACCATCAACATGGTATCATAGCACAACTACCATCAACTTTGGATTGGGTTTGAAAGAAGCCCTATAAGCAATTATTGTGGGTGTATCCCTACAACAAGGGATATTATAGCTAGAAGGATTATATTAATAAGACTAAATAAATAAAAGAGATTTAGGGCAGTAGGGTGTCGCCGAGAAGAAGGATGATAAATGTTGCAATTGTAGCTACAACATGAAGGATATATGAGGTAGTGGAGGCCCTTAGAGGAGTGCAACTAGGGATTGATGCAATATGAGTTGGTATGAGAAGAGTTAGGGAACATGAAGATAATGATAGTGAAGATGAAGGAGTAGATATAGCAGATAAGAAGGTGAAAATGCAAATGCAAATATAGATGCAGGAGAAAGAAGGGTAATAAGGGCTATCTCCAACATTGGGAAAGAAATGAGGATGAAGTTGTCAAGCCTCTCAAGGAATTTAGAACTAGATGAGTTAATATATTAGCTAACATAAATGGAGGAATACTTTGAATATGATGAAGTGGAGAACCATAGGATATTGAAGGTTGCCTAAACAAAATTGGAAGGTCATGCAATATATTGGTGGAAGGAGGTATAGGCTGAGAGAAGGAAAAATGAGATCACTTGATGGGATTGAATGGTGGTCAAGATGAGGGATAAGTTTTTACCTAGTGATTATCAACTTAAACTTCTCAAGGAAATGTAAAATTTATGGCAAATAGAGTTAAGTGTGAAGGTTTATATAGAGTATTTTTATAAAATTTCAATAGGGAATAATGAGTTATACCATGGAAAGGTGGATCAACATGTTAATGGAGTGAGGTTGAATATTTAAGATGAGTTGAGCATGGTGAGGTTACAAACTATGGAAGAGGCATACTAGTATTCTCTAAAGGAAGATGCGAAATTGGAAAGAAATCAAGGAGTAGCCATAGGAAGAGGTGGATTTAGTAAGGTAGAGGATAGCAACATAAAAAGTTCAGTCATGATAAGGAGGATATCCCTTCCAAAACTCAAAGGAAGAATAATGAAATAAGAGAAAGACCATACCCTATGAGAAGTAGAGGTGGATATGAAAGAGGCATAGGTAATGGTTTCCAAGGTACATATTTCACATGTGGATATATGAATTCCCACAACACAAGCCAGAAGGATAAAGGAGAACAAAGGATACAAATACACACTTAGCAAAAGGGGATATAGAATCTTCAAGGTCTATTAGTCAACTAGATGAAACTAATAAAGGAGAAGCACTTGTGATGAAAAGGACATTATTGAAGCTAACCAAAAGAGAAGATGAAAATGTCCAAAGAAAAATATTTTTTAGAATAGTATGTAAAGTCGGTGGAAAATGTTGCAAGGTCATAATAGATATTGGGAGTATTGATAATTTATTCTTAGTTGGAATGGTAGATAAGTTGAGGTTAAAAATAATAACTCACCTTACTCCTTACAAGTTGTCATCCTATACAAAAAGAGCACTGAATCTTGGTTGATCAATAATGCATAGTGATTTTTCAAATAGGCACTTTATGAAGATGAGATTGTGTGTGATATCATGCTTATGGATTTGTATTCCATTTTCTCTTAGAAAGACCATTGAAGTTTGATAGGAAGGCAATCCATGATGGGAGATAAAAAAAAAACTTACTTTTTTTAAAAGAATGGATGGAAACATACTCTCAACGATTGATAAATAAGGAAGAAGAGGTAAAAATTGGTCCAAGTACATTGCTAGTGATAGGAAAACAATTTTTGAAGGAGTTTAAACATGAAAAAATATGTTTAACAGTAGTTCTCAAGGTGCTCCAGGTAGGTGTAGCCACTAACAATTTAGTGACATGCCTTTAGAAATAAATGGACTACTAGAATAAGTTGATGATCAATTATGTCTGAATATTTTCTTGAAGGACTACCACCCATGAGGAACATTATGAAAGGAATTCAAGTGCATGGAACCAGCTTCCTACACCAATATTAGCAAGAGATGGTTACAAAAATTTCTTTTAAAACCTTAAATAATTAAAAATATAGATGTGCATACATATCATAAATCAATAAACAATGAAACCATAACATAAGATTTACGTGAGGAAAACCCTTTCAGGAGAAAAATCCCACACTCCAAAAGAACAATACTCTATATTATCAGCAATCAAAATAGAGTAAAATACAATATCAATACCAAGCTCAATAATAAGAGCTTTCACACTTATTTAGGATTCTAGAGCAATTCCAACAACCTAATGGTATTTCAACAAGCAACAAATACTAACTCCAAAATACAAGTTCTCATTATATAGGAGCTTACAATGCACCAATTAGAAATTTCCAAAATCGAATGCCAAAATTTGAAGATGTTAAAATATAGGTTTAAAAAATACTATACATGCATAATCGTAAGTTTTCACTTGTCATCACATGCAATATTGCAATTACCAATTATCACTTAACCTGCACATGGAAAACCTACACCTGCCAAAATATAATTGCACATCCACAGTACCCACATTCCATGCAAAATTGACATGAAATAGAAAATTCCTTCATAAACAACTCTGCTTGTAAACTACAACTTCCAAACTTGACTCCTTGAAAATAGAAACTGCAAGTTGTAATTCAAAGTGCAACATGAGATAACTATAAAATATTATTTCAACATTAAATAATCATGCTATGAAATCAAAATTTGGCACTTTATTCCTCACATTCTCCTTCTTGTTGAAGACCTTTGAAGAGACAATGAAAATAACATGATTTCAACTCCTAAGGGCCAAGATTCCCATATACTCTAAACACCATATGAACTTATCTATGTTCATTGGCTTTGTCAGTGCATCCGCAACATTCACAAAAGTGACTTAATTCTCCAAATTCACCTTCTCATCTTCCACCATATTATGAAAAAAATGAAACTATACATCAATGTTCTTTATTCTAGCATGTAATATAGGATTTGTTGCTAAGAAAATGACTCTGTCACTATCATAATAGATAGTAATCTACCTTGCATAAAACCAATATAGAAAAACCTCTTAAGAAAAATGGATTCCTTGCAAGCATGAGTAGCTTCCATGTACTCTACTTCTATAGATGACAAAGTGATTACAACTTACCACATACTCATCCAACTGATAGCAACACAAAAAATCATGAATACATAGCCACAAGTGGATCTTATGTTGCCAATGTCACTTACCGAATCTAAATCCACATATCCATGAATATCAAGACAAAATGTCGAGGTCTAGTAGGATAACCATGAAAACACGAGGAATACTCAAAAGTACCCTATAAATATTTTAACACTTTCTTAACCACATTCCAATGCACTCATCCAGGATTAACCATAAACCAACTAAGGAATTCCACTACTTGGAAAATTTCT
The DNA here is from genome assembly GCA_007258455.2 of Sequoia sempervirens. Taxonomy (NCBI): domain Eukaryota; kingdom Viridiplantae; phylum Streptophyta; class Pinopsida; order Cupressales; family Cupressaceae; genus Sequoia; species Sequoia sempervirens. Next base: position 14,261 of record VDFB02025742.1, read on the forward strand.
AGCCTCATACAAACCATAACATATATTTAAGACTACCAATTGCACTCGCATATGGTACTTTGGTCATTTCCTCTCAGTAAGAGATTTTGGACAATCCTCTACAAAAAAAAATCATTTGTTTCAACACATGAACAACTAATTATCTACAAGTTGTCATGTTGAATCTCTCGAACACGGAATTCACATACTTGCTTTGGCTTAACCAAGGATTTTTGTTAGCTCTATCTTTTTTATCTTCATCCCAAAAATATACCTTGTGACACCTAGATCCTTCATCTCAAACTGTTCTGATAACTCATATTTTAAATATAAAATCATACTTTTACCATTCTCAATGAACAACATATCATATACACACAAAATTGTTATGAGAATTTGATCATTATCAAAATTCATAATACACACAATGGTCAGATTTAGATCTTATAAATCCCAAAGACAACACATAGGTATATAGTTTCCAGTACCACATTCTAGGAGGTTGTTTAAGAGCATACAAATATTTTTCAACTTGCATACCAGATGTTCTTTACCTTTAACCATGAAATGCTCTATTTGTGACATATAAATTTCTTCCTCCAATTCATCATGAAGAAACATTATCTTCACATCCATCAGTTCTACTTCTAGATCATACACTAATTCAAGTGATAATGGAAACCAATAGATCATGCCATCTTCACACTAGGAGAGAATATATCACAATATTCAGTTCCCTCCACCTAAGAATAAACTTTAGTAACTAACTATGATTTATGCTTCTCAACATTGCCATTAGGACCATATTTCTTCTTGAACACCCATTTACATCCAATGGGCTTTTATTCTTCAATAAAGGGTACCAGATCCCAAGTATCATTCTTCTTCAATGCAACCATCTCTTCATCCATGGCCTTCATCCAAGAATTTGCATCACTCATACCCATAGCCTCTCTAATATTCATTAGCTCATCAATGCTAGCAATCAAAGAAAATATGCAAGAAAAATCCAACAAAGAATAACCAAACCTTTCAAGTGAATATCTAAACCTATCAAGTTGTGACCTATCTCTTGTAGACTTCCTTAATGGCTAAGGTTGAGGTTCTTCAAAAAAAAAAATTAGAGTTGCTAAAGCTCTCCTCATCATCAGGTCCAACAAGAGTACATAGTTCACCTTTCATCAAAGTAGGTGGAATTTGAACTACCTCCTATTTATCTTCTTTCTTTGGCTGCAACTAAATTGTGTAAGGCTTAATCTCTCAAAAAATCACACTTCTAATATAGATAACCTTTCGAGCCACTGGATACCAAAGCCTATACCCCTTCACACCAACACCATAGCCAATGGAGATATATTTGACCGCCTTGTTCTCCAACTTAGACATCTTTCCACTTAGCACATGAGCATATGCTTTGCAAAAAAAATACTTTGAGATGTCTCATTGATTCTTCTACTAGACCATGCCTCCATGGGTGTCTTATCAACAAGAGATGATGTAGGATATCTGTTGATAAAATAGCATGCAATGGATACAACTTCAACCCAAAAATTTAATTCAAGACCAACACCACTTAGCATACTCCTATCTCTCTCCATCAATGTCATGTTTATCCTCTCTACAAATCTATTTTTTGTGGGGTGTATGGAGTTTTCTTATGTCTTTCAATCCCATGCTCTTTACTAAAATTATCAAATTCTTGTGAAAAAAACTCACCACCATTATCAATCCTCAAACACTTAATCTTTCTATCAACCTAATTTTCAACTAAGGATTTAAATTCCTTTAACCAACCAAATACTTCAAATTTAATCTTGAGGAAATAAACAAATGTCCTACTATAGTCATCTATGAATGAAAAAAAAATATAGATTTAGAAATTGAAGGTACATTCACATGACCAAACACATATGCATGAATGTAGTACAAAATATCATAAGACTTATGAGAATTAGAATAAAAAGAAAAATGGTTTTATTTTCCATATACATAATGTTCATAAAAATTGAACTCAACATTACAATCATTAAGGCCTTCAATAAGTATTTTACTTTTTTAGGGCTATAAGACCCTTCTCGCCAATGTGATCGAGTCTTTGGTGCCATAACATTGTTTTCTTTGTAGGAATCTTCATTTCCAAGGAATGGGTACCCTTAGGTACCCAAAATGTATGACCATTGGATGTAGACACTACATTCTTCTTATTTGCTTGATTTGATGGTGAGGATGATGAATCCAAAGGTCTCTTCTTTGATTTTTCAAAATAATTATGGAAATGAATCATACATTCATACAACTTGTACAAGGTGCCAATCCAAAACTTTTTTGATAAAACCATAGCTCCTCTAGTCATCTTACATCCTCCACTTAAGAAGACAATTTGCACACCCAAATAATTCAATTTACTTATAGAAAGTAGGTTTTGTGCCAAACCCAAGATATGTAGGACACCATCAATCCCCTCCACTCAACCATCGGGGAATCTAATCTAACTCTTTCATGACAAAAAATCTTCAAATGAGAGTCATCACCTAGATACACCTTCCCACAATTACTTCAAGAACTAACCCTTGTGTGAGGGTAAGAAGCACTCAAGTTTATTAACCACACATCTTCTAATGCGTGTGTTTCCAAGGCTATGACAAAGGCATCTACATCATCTTGAGAGGATTTATTAGAGTTAGAATCAGATAAATTCATTTTACCTTTCTTTTTCTTCTCCTCAAATTCTTTGTAGAAATGACCAATTATATTGTAGTTACAACACTTCCTTTGACTTACTAGGAGACTTAGATCTCCCCATAAATTTGGATTTATACTTCTTATTCTTCTTCTTTCCTTTCTCTTTAGATCTTCCATGAACAACAAGGGTATCCTTAGCCATCTCAAAATATTTCATTCACATCTCTTCAGAAGAAAGTGATGCAAACACCCCTTGCATTTTGAACTTGGTGGTGGTACTCCTAATAGCCATCACCAAGTATTCCCATAAGTCTAGAAAAGAAAATAACAAAAGCATGCAACAATCCTCCTCCTCTATTTTCTAACCAAAAGAACCCAACTAAGCTACAAGCATATTAAATGCATTTAGGTGATCCGCAATGGACCCCCTATAGTGTCAAAACTTTCCACCCTTGACAATTTCACACTATGTTTTTCTCCCATAAATTATTCAGCCTAATTGACCCCATGATTTCCTAAATAATGCATTTTGAGGCCTATTTTTACCATTTTTCAATAAATTACAAGCATCTAGAACAAATGCATTTATTTAATGATTTTCCCCTAACACCTAAATCCCCAAAAAATAAGGCCATGACTGGGACACCCTTGGGTAGCTCTGTCCCCCTATTTTATTGGGCTAAAAATTTGAATATGTTAGTGTTGACATTTTAACATTTGAAATTCAAGTTTCCAATGTTAGCTATCGAGATCTAATTTTCGATAAATTAGCATAATCACATATAAATACCTAGTTATTGCATCATTTGAAATCCAACAAGCAAGAGGAGAAAATTAAAAGCAAGAATTATGGTCAAGAGTAAGTCAAGAGCAGCATCTCAGTGATTTATTGCAGCGATTCAATATCCAAGCATCATGTCAAATCTTATGTGATTTCGTATATGTTTAAGTTATTATTATTTATGAAGGCTAACCCTTATTGTAGATCTCTAAGAAATGCAAGCAATCAAGAAAATAAGATCCAAGACCTTGAGGTAATGTGCATGAATTCAGTCCTTCAAGAAAGCCATTGAAGGGTGGTGAGTTGTAGCACTTTTTTGATTCATCATTCCTTCCTATCATTTATCATTTCATCATTGACATTGCCATTATAGAAGAACACTAACACGAGGTTTGACTAAGGAAAACCCCTAAATGGCACAACCCTTTCCCTCTCTTTGAATGTGCAAGTTTTAGGTTTCGATAGGATTGAAGGAATTTTGAAGATCATTTATTCATTATTACAATCAAAGCCCTACACCTTGTCAACTCACAAAAACTCACAAGTACAAAATTATCCAATAGTGATTCGACAAGTTTGCAAATAGAAACATGAATCTCAATTTGACATCAAAGGAATACAAAAATAAAACAAAAGTACTCCTACAAGGACATAGACACCTTTAGGAACCTTTTTTCTCATATTCAAATCAACACCCAAATTTTAGGATAGGTACATAACACTCTATCCTTCCTAGATCTTCCTGCAAATCCCTGTTACAGTCCATCAATTTTTGGAATCTTGAATTTTGTGTATTAGGAAACATAGTCTAATTAGTTTAATCAAGGAAAATCAATTCCAATCCATTCCAAGACTCAAAAAGATGCAAATCCAAGTCTAATTGGCTCACCTTCATGGTTGAAAGTCAATCTAATCACCTTGTTGATCTCCATCTTAATGAAACCCTAGAAAAAGGCCACACACACAAATTGATCCTAGGTTTTATACATTAAACATTAGGGCCCACCTTTTTCTTTGTTTCATTATGGTCAACCTAGTCTATTAACATTATATACCTTGTAAAAATTCACCCTAGATCTAAGTTTTGCATTGTTCATTTAGGGTTTCATTTTTGCATCATAAAAAGATATAAAAAAAAAAAATTGCATATCATATTGCATCATAGGCTGCATTAGGGGTTATTTCAGTCATTTAGATCAAATCTACATTCAAAATTGAATTCAAAATTTTCATAAATATTTTTCAAGCATTTTTATCCATTTGTATTTGAGTTACATTGTCTTAAATTGAAAAAGTTATAAAAAAATACTCAATTTCAGACCTACTTGCACACAAAAATAGAAATCTTAGACAATCTAATAAACATTCAAACTTTCAATTTTTAGAAACCCAATCAAGGACATAGACACCCTTCAACGCCTTTATCTTGCTACACTTGGATCAACAAATTTTGTACGTTTCTCTATCTTTGTATCTTTAGTATTTTTTTTCTTGCAGATCTTTGGTTTGGAATTCTTAACTATATGCATTTAGGCATCTTTCATATAGCTCAAAAAAGTGAAAAATGTGCATTGTTTAGTTTCAAAATTGCATCAAAATCATTATTTTCATATTTTAGCATCTTAGAATCAGTCAATTGTTATATTTTAGATCAGAATATTGCATTCAAAATTGTCATTTATTATTGAAAATTTTTCAACACTAGCATTTTGAGTCACATTGGCATAAATTGACTAAATTATGGAAAAATAGTTTCTTTCAGACCTATTTGCAAGAAGACCCAAAATCCTTAAGCAATATATATAATCAAATGGTGAATTTCTTGAAACCCTTTCTAGGAAATAGACACCCTTGTGTAACTTTTTCTTGTTTAGGTGGCTTTGTCCTGCTATTTTTGGCTAAATTTTTTCCTAGATCTTTGTTTTTGTGTTTTTTGTATGCTTCTGTTGTCATAATTTTGTTTATGAATTTTGTTCGTCTTGTAACTATCTATTTTTCTAGCTTGATCCATGGGACATAACATCATGTTCTCATTGCAAAAAACTTGTGTTATCATAATTCATGTTCTATTGTAAGATCTTGTTAAGAATTTCAAGGATTTTTTGTTACAAGCATGAGACATTGAGTTTATTTCCACTCTTTTGTTATTTTTTATTGATCACTCTCCCACTATCTCCCCTAATTGTGAGAATACATTGGTGCAAGAGAATGCAATCATTGACAATCATGACAATTATGTTTGTTATTCTCCTGATACCTCTCCTATTTGTGAAGAAGGTATCTTGGTGTTAGAAGGTTCAATCATGGAGCATCTTGAGAATCTTGTTTGTTTCTCTTCACCTACCTCTCCTACTTGGGAAGATATTGTTGGAAAACAAGATGACATCATTGATACATTAATTTCAAAGGACAATAAGATGTATTGCATACATGAATATTCTAAGGTGATATTAGATCCCTTCTTGATAGAAGATCATCAACAAGAAGTTAAATCCATTGAGGTTATGAACACACAATTGACTATTATATTTCCTTTGATTATTGGAACTCCTAAGACTCCTTTAACTATTGTACCTCCTAAAATTCCTCTAATTATTGGACCTCCCAAGTCACCTCTCATTATAGGATCTCCTAAACCTCATGGCCATATCCTAAACATTGAAAAACAACTCATTAGTAATCGTGTGTCGCAACATCCCAATTATCATACTATTTCTCACACATACAACACTAAAAGCAATAAGCAACCCAAACAAACACAAAAATTCATTCTATTTCACCAACCATACACCCACCCACACCTAGCATTCCATAGTGTAGTGGTAAAGAATTTAATCATGTTGAGAAACTTCGTAACACCCGTGCTAAGATATCCTTGTGGGATTTGAATCAAACATCACCTATCTATCAGGACATGATTCAAAATACTTTACAGAAAGTTATTGTCCCTCCTAGTGTGCAACCAAATGATGTAGCAACCTTAATTGAGGGTCGGAATTTGAGTAATGTGGATGTAGTCTTTCATGAATGTGAATTACCTCCCCCAAAAACATAAAAACAAAATGAGGCTTTGATGGTAATGGCTAGTATTAACAATGTTGGGATTAGGTGTACCCTCATTGACAATAGTTCAAGGCTTAACGTTTGTAGTGTTAAAATTTTGGACAGAATTAGAGCAAAAAAGACTAAAATTCAACCCATTAATTTATCAATCAAACGTTTTTGACAATGTGGGAAGGCAATTGCTTGGTGTGATAACACTACTTGTTAAAGTTGATAAGGTTGTGTTGCAAACTCCCATCCATGTCATGCCCCATGATCTTTCACATAACTTTCTCTTAGGTAGACCATGGATTCATGAAATGAAAGGTGTGCCTTCAACGCTTCATCATTTAATGATATATACATACAAAAATAAGGTTTACACAATAAAAGTTGATCCTAAATCTTAAAATTCTTTACAAATTGAAAAAGGAATAGAAATTCGTTTTAGAAAATTGATACTAACTTCAAAAGTGGAACCTATGCAACTTGATAAAGATGAGTTCCTTTCATCTATGACAAAATTATTGGATGATGATTGGGGTTCATTAGATTTCACACCTACATTCATGGGGCAATACAAGATTGCATAATCAAAACCAAAAAAATAAAAATAAGTAGTACATGAACCAAGATTCCCAACCTGCACAAACACAAGAAACAAACACCATATTAGATCAAATGCAAGTTAGTATCATGATTCCCCAAGAAATCCATTTGAATTGCAAAGGAAAAGGAATGAAATGAAGAACATAAACAAGCATAAACCAAAGATACTAAATCCTATTCAAATGCAATGCAAACTCTTGATCTCTTGGGGGAATTGGTGCCAATTTGATGTGGAAATTGGCCATTTCCCAACTCCTATGCAAGCCTTGGTGATTTGATGAAGATGTGATCCACTTTGTTGATGATTGAAGTGTGCTCCAAGATAAAATCTGCATAACCTAGCTATAAAACTCAATGAGATGGATGAAGATTGCTATGAATTCGAGTATAGTAAGTTTACTCAAGTTGCGGATGATGAAATGAGGAAAGAAGCCTCTTATTTATAGATTAACAAGCTGGAGAAATGCCAAAAATGAATTAATGTGGGACTAACTTTCAACCAATGGCCAAGTGCCACTTGTCAAGAGATGAATGGATGGAGGATGTGCACATTTTGATGAATGTGCCCATAAATCTAATTAGGTGATATTTGAAATTAGTGAAATGAAATGTAAGAGGGAAAAGGAATGTCTTAAATGCCACTTCGCTCAAGGCAAAAGGACTTATTAGGTGAAGTTAATGTCTTGTTGGAAGGACAAAGTCCACTTGGATTTGAATTCAAATTTGAGGGAATATTCCTCCATTATGCCATGTTGAGAGAAAAGAGAGATGTAATAAATGAATTAAATATATTTTCATGTGCAAGTGACAAAAGCTAAAGGATGGGACATGAATTAGGATTAAATTAATCAAGAGTTAATTAATTTAATGAGGGATTAGGTGATGTGACAAATTTAACTTAGATTTATGGATTTATTTAAATCAAATATGAGAAGAATATGATTTTAGACTTAGTTAAATAAATATTTTGATTTATTTAGCTGAAGGGGGTGATGTTAGCTTAAATTAAACAAGGTTTAATTTATTTAATTTAATAGATAGACTTTTAGAGATTTTAATTAAATAAAGGGAATTATTTAATTAAAATATGGACATAGGGTTAATTAGATCAAATAGATTGATTTGATGAACAAGAGAAAAAGACTTAATTAGATAAAATGATTTATTTAATTAAGAGAGGGAAATTGATGAATTTAATCAAATAAAGGTATTCAATTAAATGGTTAGATTGAGGGATGATTTAGGATGAAACGATGTTAGTAGTTGGGATCAAGTATGTCGGTATATTTTCCATGTCTACATTTTTCCCCTCTTTGAAGCAAAGTACTCGTTACCTTGGTTCAAAGAATAAACTATCTTGATCAAACGCCAATTTTATTTTATTTTATTTTAAAATTGCCCTAGGGCTGCTTCGGTAAGAGAAATATGCTGATATACTGCCCCCTCGAGAGATGAGACGAAAGTTTTGATTTTTTGGTTGATCTGGTGAAAAAAAGAGGACAAGGTGCTCGATAGGTCCATAAAGGCTCTGGGAGGCTAGAAAATGAGATAAAACACAAAAAAATGATGAAAAATGGCCTTTGGATGGACAAAAACTGGGTTGGGACCAAAACCCTAATAGGATGGCCAAACAGGGTTAAAAAAAAAACCTAATTTTCAGGCTTAAATAGGCCTCAAGGGGCCACTTCCAATTCATTTTCACATTCAACCTTAGGAGATTTTGCAACTTTGAGCTCTGATACCTTGACAAGATGGCGCAATGACAGCTCCCAATGCACATTTCTGACCAAGTCCAGACGTACTAGAGGCTTCCTGGCACTGGAGCACCGGTGAGTCAACTTGACCCGAGCTTTGTTTTTTGTTTTATGCGCTCATTTAATGTGTTTAAAGTTAGGTCCTTAGGCGCGGTGCCATATTGCACCACTCAAATTTTAAACTAGACTGCTTGATCTTTTAAACTGTACTGCCATCGCATGATGGACCATTGTGGTGGAGTTTGGAGTTTGAGTGCAAACTTCAAACTTTGACACCTTTATGAAATGCACCACTATGCTTTAAACTCTGGCACCGCGGTGGTGTTTGAAATTTGGGTTTCAAGCTAAATTGCGCCCCTTTGGCAAAGTGCACTGTCGTAGTGCAATTTGAGATTTTGAAGATTCCAGTGTTGCAGCTTGCAAATTTCAAACTGCAATGCCTTCATAGGTTGCAATGTTGGGGTAACTTTTTAAATACTGAGATTAGCTCAGACAAATATTTTTTTTGATGAATTTTAACACGGTGACCTTTCCTGATGCAGGAGGAGGCGAGAGAGATCTATTCACACGAACTTAGGTCCCATGATATTTTTGACCTTTTGTGGAATTTGTCCAAGGAGGAGCAGGAGCGTCTCGAAGAGATGGGACTCTAGTATATCACCTATGCACCGCTCGTGCGAATGCACTTGGGCATGAAGACAATGCTTTATGAGAGATGGCACAATGAGACTTCGTCATTTCACCTTTGGACTGGCGAGGCCACAGTCACGTTAGAGGACGTGTGGCAGATTGTGAGATTACCCATTCATGGAGAGTGGGTCATTTATAACATGGATGTCGAGAGGGAGGCCTACTATGCCGTCCTAGACATTGATGATATAATATTTTGTGAGGGTCAGATCGAGCTGGAGCACCAAAAGCCCCTCGCCTCACACTATAGCTTGGTTATTGTTGTGATTATATCAGGTCTTGTTGCCCCAAATCGGTGAGGCTAATATTTCAGTCTTGGTTGGGGGCTTGCCTGGGAGCAAATGGTTCGACGACGACCAAAACTTTTTGCATGGGGCCTAAGTTTGTTGGCCTCCCTTTATAGGGATTTACATGAGTTTTCATACCTAGACAACAGAGCACTTGGGGCAAGAGTTACACTTTTACATATCTGGGCGTGGGAGCACATCCATGTGCTTCGTCCATGAGTCATTCTAGTGTCAATGGAGCCAGATGATCTAGTTGTTTGGTGCTACAAGGGAGGCCTTTCATTTACGCGCACAAGACAACACAAGATTCCTCACTAGAGGAGGGTCCTTGACGACTTGCAAGTATTTAGATTGCGGTCATACCTTGGACAGACTGCATGGTTCAATGATGTGCAACAGTTATTCTTTGCTCGCCAGGACTACTTGATGCAGGGGCGAGAGCACACCATGCTAGGATCCAGCGTCAATTCAAGGAGGGTCCAGCGTCAGTTCGAGGAGCCTTAGGATAGGCCAGATGATGGTTATGTGGCCATTTTTGTGAGGACAACGACACAAGGTGCATGGGGCTGATACATACCTTCCCATGAGGCAATAAAGAGCTTCAAGTAGCTAGTGGCCCAGCTATGGCCATATGATCAAGAAGAGGTAGATCCCGAAGTGACACAGGCATACAGAGATTGGTTTCGACCACCTCTATGACTCATAGTGCCATGGAAATCATCCACTTGATACAGAGTGGGAGGTAGAGGGGTAGGACGAGGCCTAGTAGGACAGGTTCAGGATCAGGGAGGCAGAGGGCCGACACCAAATCAGCTAGCTCAAGACCAGGCATTCCCAGATTAGCAGGATGGAGAGCAGAGGCAGGAGGTCCCCTGACAGGATTAGGATCTAGGTCACCAGGATGGACATCACGATAGGATCCTGACACCACCCAGGGATGGGGACCAGGATTAGCCTCATGTGCAGCCACCATTACAACCAGATCTCAGGGATGGGAAAATTTTGTAGCTGTAGGCCCAGGTATAGAAACTGACAGCAAAGAGAGATTAGGCTAGGGTCGAGTGGGACCGGGCCATTTTGCAGAGGCAAGCCGCAGAGTTACAGGTGGCAGCAGAGATGGGTCGCCAACAGTAGCTAGAGGGCATGGCCGCCTCCTCCTCCCAGAACACAGTATCACTCTGGGCTTACAGAGAGGTTGTCCGAGAGGCTGATTACTATAGGATGCATTATCATCAGGTTGTGCTGAAAGCAACTAGGGCTCCATATTTTTTACAAAGGACTAGCCATAGGCCAGCAAAGTAACATGGGGAGAGAGCAAGTGGCGAGGGCAGTAGCCAACAAGGCTAGCCCTTCATTTTTTATCAGAGACGGGATACTTTTTATCAGAGACGGGATACATATTTTGATGATATATATGAGGTGATGATTTTGATCCGATTATGATATGTGATGTGTTTATGGATGGATTTTGATTTCTATATGATGTGCAATGATTCTATCATATGATGCCATGATGTTTATGGGATGGATGTATGGATGCATTTCTTTTTTAGTATCTCTTTTTTATGCACTTTTTATGATGATTATGTGTGGATGTTATGTTGTCCAGATGCTTAGAATAACAAATCTATATTATGCAATGATGGATGGTATATGCAGTGCAATGTTATGATATGATAAAGGCAAATGATGCTTATGATATGGGATGCTTTATGTTATTCCTATGATGATGCAGATGTTTTATGGAATGAATGATTTATATAATGCTTTAGAATATATGTATGGAAATGCAATATATGTTTCTATATGATATGCTATGCAATATGCCATATGTTGATGGTTTATGGATGCAGGATGGATGCAATAATAATGATGATTCAATTTAACTTTCATGGTACCACTGTTAGCACAAAAAATAAGAGATAGAACAAAGAAAAAGATTCCAATAAGACATGAGATGATGATGGTGATGATGATTTGATTGCTAAGGAGTTAGGATTTTTAAAGGGCTAATTACCTTATGTTTGATAACACACATAAGCACGATGCATCAAGGTATAAAGAACCAAGATGGCGTTGCACTTAGTGTGATGGACTCTGACTCAACAATCAGATAGGAGTACTCCTGTTCACACCTAACATACAAAACCTCATTTAAAATGCAATTTAGATATTTCAAACATCTCGAGCCAAAACATAGGAAAGGAAGCCTTCCTATGTGGTCAACAAGACACCTAAAACACCCTTCCTACACCCAAATAAAGCACGCATGACGGAAGTTATATCACAAGAACATCCAAAAAGTGCAACAAATAAAAAGATAATGATTGTTCCCCCATTCTTATCTCTTTAAATCCTTTTGTTTGGATATCATCAAGAGGTCCTTGGAATGAGTGTAATAAGATAAATCAAAAGAAAAAGATAAAGCAAACAAACAAGCTAATGTTCTTCATACTGCTAGCCAAGACTAAACTATGGTGATGCCTGATGTTGATGTCTATTGTAGGAAGGATGCATCCTAGGACATGACAATATCAGATGATTTGATATGGGATTGATTGGATGGTAAGCTATTGACACAAAGAGTTGATTAACTTGTTTACGTACTGAACTAGACTTGAGACTTTGACGTTTTGAGTTTTTACTTTTGAACTGCTAGACTTATTTGCGGTTGTTTCACCAAAGGTTGGGGATGATGATTGATTTATTATGAGTGATGCTTATTACGGGTGAAAGCGAGATGAGACAGGTAGAATTTTTGGGTTTTTTGAATGTTTTTGATCTTTTTGAAATGTTTTGAGGCTATTTTTTGGTATTTTTGAGATTTTTCAAATGTTTTAATTTTTGGTTTTCAAATGTTTTGGGGTTTCTGATATTTTAACCAAGAGACTAACCTAAGGACCTATCCTAGGGGCCTCAGGGGCTAATCAATAGATTAGGCTTGCCTATGTTATATACGTAGAGACCACGTAGTTCGACTGACACCGACTCAATTATTGATGAGATATGAACAAATGGATTGCCAATTTATTATGACGGACTCCTAAGGGACTGACCTAAATTTCTCGGGGGATGATCAAAGATCAACCTTGCCTATGTTCAAGGCTCAAAAACTTGTAGTTCAACAAGATGACTCTGTTTTTGGATTTTGATATGTTTTGGATGTTTTTGGATTTTCTGATTTGATTTTCTGATGTTTTTGGATTTTCTAATTTTGTGAATGTTTTTGGATTTTTCTAATTTAAGGACTTCAAGAATATACACAAATCTGATCTGATGAGAACATGCCCCCAACATGATGTAATAGACTACTCTGATAAAGGAAGGACAAACTGACCTTGAGAATGGGCCGACCAGTACTAGGAGGGATCATGACACAAACACAAGACCAAGCTATGGTGCAAATGTGGGTGGATGATGGATGGAGATATGGAATGCGATGGATGATGGAAGTGTAATGGATGGATGATGCAGAACAAGTCATTAAGATCTTGGTGGATGGAAAGTGTTTATTTACGCAAGGTGCCTATTTTCCAGGTTTTCATCAAGGTACTTGCCCAAAGCGCCACCAAAGTGGTTTTCACTAGAGGACGATTTTTCTCTTGACTGTTTTTGATCTATTTTCTGATTTTTTGGATTTTTTGTTTTTTTTTTGTTGTCACCAAGATGCCTATTTGCTAGGTTTTCATTAAGGAAACCATTTTTTTAGGACATTTTCTAATTTTTTGGATTTTTGGGTTCTATACCTTGAAAGTTTAGGCTTAAATTTTTTTGAGATGGGAGTTATTCATAGGCTCCTATAGAGGTTCTCCTTCGGGTGTTGATAACTAATATTCCCCTAACTTATAGCTTGTTGTGATAACAAATGGTCCCAACCAGTTAGGTTTAATTTTTCCTTTGTTATTTGGATTTGGGATGTTCTTCTAATTCTCCTTTAGCACCAGTTTTCCGACTTCGAAAGTCCTACTTCTAATCTTCTTGTTATAGATCCTCTTGAGTTTGTTTTGATAGAATTACAAATGATTTAAGGCATCCATATGCCACTCATCCAGTAGCTCCAACTCATTCAGTCTTGATACTCGGTATTCTTCATCTGTGATGAGGTTTTGCAGTGATATTCTCAGTGACGGGAGCTCAATCTCGATGGGCAATATGGCTTCTGATCTGTAGACCAAGGAGAATGGGGTGGTGCCGGTGGGTGTGCAGATGCTGGTTCGATAGGCCCAAAGGGCAGGATTTAACTGTAGATGCTAGTCACGACCTGCATCATTGACTATTTTCTTGAGGATCTTCAGAATGGTTTTATTGTTGGCTTCTTCTTGGCCATTTCCTTGGGGATAATATGGAGTGGAGAAGTGATGTTGCATTTTGATTTTTTCGCAAAGGTCATGACCATCTTGATTCTTGAAAGGTGTCCCATTATCTGAGATAATAGTTTGGGGAACACCATATCGACATATTAAGTAGTTCAAGATGAACTTTTATATCTACTTTCTAGTGACGTATGCCATAGGGATGGCTTCCACCCACTTGGTAAAGTAATCAATGGCGGTTATGATGAGCTTGTGGCCATTAGATGAGGTGGGGGTTATCTTTCCAATGAGATCAAGTCCCCACTATGAAAAAGGCCATGGTGTGATGATGGGATGAAGTTCTTGAGCTGGAGCATGGATGAGGTCCTCATGCTACTGACATTGTAGGCACCTTTTGGCGTAGTCATGTGCTTCTCTTTCCATTTTAGGCCAATAATACCCCATCCTCAACAATTATTTGGCTAGGGTCATTCCACTCGAGTGCAAACCACAAATACCATTATGCACCTCAGCTAAAGCCATCAATGCCTCCTTAGTGTTTAAACAACATAATAAGGTTCCTTCTATGCTCCTACAATAAAGGGTATTTCTTAGGATGACAAACCAGGATGCTTTCTTGACAAAGGTTATTTTTAGGCTTAAGGGTAAGTCAGCGGGTAAGACTCCTATTCGCAAGTAGGTATAAATGTCATGGTACCAAGGATCACCGGGACCAACGATTTTGCACAAAAATTATGATTCTGGTACCTTGAATGCAGGCATGAGAAGCTTCTCTAACAAGAATTCATGTTTTAGGATGTTGCAAGGGATGTCCAGTAAGGATCCAATTGTTGCCATGGTGTATGTTGCTCTCTTTTTTGCTCTAGGAATCTGCTCAAATGTGATATCAATGAATGATTCTTTAAGGCTCTCTACCAACTTTTTGTATGGAGTCAATTTATCATCCTTTGTCTGGTATTCACCATTCACTTGATTTATTATCAACTAAGAGTCTCCATATACTTTGAGGGTCATGATGTTCCATTGCACTGCTATTCTAAGACCTTTGGTTAAAGCCTCGTACTCTGCAATATTATTAGTGCAGGAGAATACCAGTTTGTAGGATCTAGGTATACATTCCCCCTATGTGGTGATGAAGAAAACACCAGCTCTTGATCCATGTTGCATATAGGAGCCATCAAAGTAGAGTTTCCAATGGTCGGCTATGCTGAGATTGAAGATTGATTCATCTGGAAACTCTGATATGAGTGGGTTCTTTGAATAGATTGGTGCTTCTACAAGTTGATCTGCGATAACTTGGCCTTTGATTACCTTTCACTCCACATATTCAATGTCATACTCTGATAGAATCATGACCCACTTATCCATCCTTCCTGTGAGCATTTCCTTTGACAGTAGGTACTTTAGGGGGTCAATCTTGGCGATGAGTTTGATTTTGTGTGCCAACATGTAATGTCTGAATTTATGTGAAGCAAACACTACTGCTAGGAAGGATTTTTCAATAAGTGAGTAGTTTAACTCATGCTTGACCATTGTGCGACTAATGTAATATATGGCCTTTTCTGTCCCATTTTCGTCATGTTGAGCTAGAAGAGCACCAAGGGCTGCTGGTGTTGCTAACACATAGAGGATTAATGGTTTTCTTGGGATTGGTGGCATGAGGACCAGAGGTGTGAGCAAATATTATTTGATTTTGTTGAAGGATTCCTCACACTTTTCATCCCATTTGTACGCTACTCCCTTGTGGAGTAGGTGAGAATATGGGTTTTTCTTGTTAGCTAGTTGTGCGATGAATTTGCGGATGGACTGAAGCCTGCCTTGGAGACCTCTCAACTATTTCAATGTTTTGGGTGTCTCCATCTCTAAGATTGATTTTACTTTTGTTGGATCTATTTCAATACCCCTCATTGACACTATGTACCCCAATAGCTTTCCTAACTATACGTCGAAGACACACTTCTTTGGGTTGAGTCTGACTTTATATTGCTCTAGCCTATCAAAAATAACACTCAAGGTTGCTATGTGATCTCTCCTCTTCCTGGATTTTTCTAGTATATCATCAATGTAATCTTCAATAGTTTTGTGGATCATATCATGGAATATTAGTGTCATGGCTCTTTGGTAGGTAGCCCCAACATTCTTTAGACTGAATGACATCATGTTCTAGCAGTAGGTCCCCCATGGACAAGTGAAGGCCGTTTTGTGTTGGTCATCTTTAGCAATCATTCTTTGGTTGTATCCAAAGAAACCATCCATTAGAGAAAGCATTGCATGTCCTGCAGTCATGTCTACAATCATGTCAATGTTAGGCAATGGGAAATCATCTTTTAGACATGCTTTGTTTAGGTCTCTGAAATCCATGTAGATTCAGATGCCCCCATTTGGTTTTGAAATAGGAACCAGATTTGATACTCACTCAGGGTAGTCAATTGGTCGTATGAATCCTGCATCAAGTAGCTTTTTCAGTTCCATTTTGACTAGCAAGGCAATCTAAGGATGCATTTTTCTCAATTTTTATTGTATAGGCTTTGCTTCAGGACACACTGCTAGATGATGGACCACAATCTCTTGATCGAGTCCAGGCATGTCCGCATAGCTCCATGCAAAATTAACTTGTCTTTCTCTCAAGAAGGCTGCTAGGAGCTCTTGTTCCTCTAATAGTAATGGCTCTGCATAGAATGTGATTTGTGGGGTCTCCTTTGTTCCTAAGTTAACTGGATTGCATTTTTTAGCTAGGACTACTAATTTTTCCTAATGTAAAGCTCTAGGTGGAAGATTGAATCCCTCATCCTCGGGTGCTTCAGAGAGGTTTTCACCATTAGATGTGTCCTTTCTTTTTACTATTTTCAGGTCAAAGAGTGCCATAGTGTGGTTTTCACTCAAGGACCCAGAGATTATTCTCAGTTTTTTGCTTTTGCAATTGATGGATTCAATCATTTCCCCATAATATGCATGTGTATCTAGCTCAATGATAAATCCTAATTTGTGATCCCCACATGGAATATTATCCCGCAGTCCCATGAATTCTAAGAGCACCTCATCATTTTTGAATGTGTCCTGAATTGGTGGTCCTCATTGGTCGTAATCGATGAGTTGTGGGTAGACTAGATGGAATTCATGGTTTTGGTTTTCATAATCATAGGATAAGGTGCTAATCATGAGTAGGGAGGTGTCCTCGAAAAGCATGGGTAGGTTGGTTATAGGATCTTCATCATCACTACTACTATAGATGTTAGTTATGTCAAATGTGAAGTTGTCTATGACTCGACCTCTAGATATGGGTAAGCGAAGTTTGACTAGTGTTTGCTGAGGAGGTTTTACTTTCCTAACTATGGGATTTTGGCCATGTATGGTTATACTCAAAGGGGTACATCCAAGGCCAACATTTCTCATTCGCGTCTCTGGAATGATAAGTATTATAAGCCTATTGTCATTTTGTCCAAGTCTTTGGTTTCTGTTGTAGCCCATTGTGAGCATCATTTGCAAACCTTTGCTACTGTCATCCATTGGTAGATTGGCTATTGGTCTATTATCTTGATATAGAAGGTGGGATGGATCCTCCTCTATGAATTCTCGACCAAGATCTCCCCAACTTCTAAAGTTGGGATATTATTTAGGGGGTGTTTGGGATGTGGAGGCTTCATTTGATTGCGGACATCCTCGTGATATGGGAGAATGTGGTAACTCTCCTACCACAAAAGCATTTTTGGGAATTGTATAGTTTATGTAACCATTATCCTGAATGATGACTTTGATATCAAAGATGGTGGGGATGGCGGGAGTGGCGGGTGTCTCTGTCGTAGAAGTGGAAGCGAGAGTGGCTAGATCAATGTATGGTGTTGATGGGCCTTCATCATTTTTAGGCACTTGAGGTATTTTGTAGTATTTTGCCTCTAGGTTCTTGTAGTAGGAGAATGGTTCAGGATCTCCATGGATGGTGACCTCTTATCCTTCATATGTGAATTTGAAACATTGATGGAAGGTTGATGCTACTACTTGCATTGCATGGATCCATGGATGTCCTAAGAGAATGTGATAAGGCAAGTTGAGGTCCAAGACCTGACATGTAGTTTCCATGATAGTTGGCCCTACTTGAATAGGGATTTGGATTGTGCCTTGGGACACTCTTTCTTGATCATCATATGCTCTGATTGTTATACCTTTGCCTTTGTCGATGGAATCCTTTGAGATTTTCAAGTTCTTAATGAGCTTGAGGGAACAAATGTTCAAGCTTGCACCTCCATCCACCAAGACTCGCTTGACTTTATTTTTATGTACGAGGACTTCTAAATGGAGTGCACAGTTGTGAGATGGTTGAGCGAGAAAATCTTGGTTGGAGAATGTAAGGGGATTCAGAGTGATGATGTTTCTGACCATAGCTTGGAATTGTTCTGCATCAAGGTCTATGAGGACAGTTGATGAAGTTAATGCTTCCTCAAGGATTTTCTTATGGGCGGATGAAATTTTTAACAACTCCATGATGGAGATTTGTACTGGAGTTCTTTTTAGCTGATCAAGGACATTGTAACCGCTAAGAACAAAAATTGGGTTGGGCACAGGTGCTTTGTTTAGCTGGGATGATCCTAAAATGGTAATTTTTCCACTTCTTGTGGTGACTCCACAATCAACATGGGCTCCTTTGATAGTGATAGTGGTACAATACCCATCCAAGGATGTGACAACATGTTTATACACATGATTCACACTTTTGCATGTTCCCTTCCCCTTATTAGTGTTATTGTTCCCTTTTTTGTTATGGTTTGGCATCAAATTCATGTATATTTTGAGGTTCCAATTTCCTACTGGCTGCTCCACATTTATGATTTTTTTATCGATGAGGTATTGGATTAGGTTTTTAAACCTCATACAACTGTTAGTGGTGTGCACTTTGATTTTTTGAAATTCACAGAGTTGATTTTCATTGTACCAAGGAGGTTTGACATCTGGTTCCTAGTAATTCTCATATGTGGGAGCTTTGATGAGATTTTTTGCTTATTAATTTCTTCATGATGACCTCGAGTGGTTCCCCAAGGATAGTGTATTTTATCTTGAGAGAGTTCTTGTTTCTCTGAGGTGGTCCCCTTTGATCATTGACATTGTTGATCATGTGGTTTTTTGGTTGCTATGTTGTTGTATTCATTTGATGGTTGTTTTGATGATAGTTTTGGGGTTGTTGTTGTGGTGTGGGTGTGTTTTGCTGAGGGGCGAAGATGACAACTTTTGCGTCCACAATACCATTTTTGGTAACATTTTTGTTTCTTTCCCATGTGCGAGGTTTGTCGTTGTAACTTGTGCATGGGTGATTGTTTTGTTGTTCGGGATATGCAGTTGATCCTCCAGGTTGTGTCATAAGGGCTCACACGATGTTGAGTGCTTTGGAGATCAACTGGTTGTACATCATGATTCCTTACACTTTCAGATGAAAATTCAAGGTTCCTTCAAGGTTGGATATGATGGCGCACACTTGTTGTTCCTAAGGCATGACCCATTTTCTCTGATTGGCCTTAGATCGCCATCATTGTAGGAATGAGCGAATCATTCATTCTTCCCTTGTTTTAGAGCTGATAATTCCTCTAGAATGACATCCATAGCGATATTGCAAGAGTAGTTTTTAATCAATGTGTCTATGATTTCTTGGAATATCTTGATGCCTGTAGATAGGCGAGAGAACCATTCCATAGCATGTCCAGCCAAACTTCTAGGAAATAGCCACATCAAATAGGTATTGTCATATGCAACCTCCATGTAATGAACCTGGAATTCCCTAATGTGATCCTCAGGGTTTCCCATCCCATGACATTTGTCAAACTTGGGGATCTCAAATCCCTGTGGTAAAGGTTTCATTACAAGGCTCCTATCAAATGGATAAGGACATAAGTTGCTAGGTGTTCTCGTGGTTCGCCCTGATTGAAGGTCGAACACTTGTTGTGAGAGAAATTTTATTTGTGTTGTCACATCATTTTGTGGATCAGGGGGTGGGATGAAAGTGTTCTAATGTGGTTCAATTGTCGACAGGATGGGTGGATTGGTTGGTATGTTGAGGGATGGTGTTTGCATATTCTGTTGCACCAAGTATGCTTACAATTGCTACTGTACCAACAACGCTTGTTGTTGTTCCTATTGTTGTTGTGATATTAGTGCCTATTGTTGAGCTTGTTGTTGTGCTTGTTGTTGCACCAACAACACTTTTTATTGGGTTGCTAGTTGAGCTATTTCTTTTTGCTCTTGGTATTGTTTCAACGCTTGCTGATATGCTTGTTGTTAGGCTGCTTGTTGTGCGAGATATTGTGCTTGTGCATGTGCTTACACTTGGGCTTGAGCTTGAGCTTTTTGAGCTTGGTATTGGGCTTGTTCTTGAGCTTGAGCTTGCACTTGGGCTTGAGCCTCTACTTATGCTTTAGCAACATCTTGTGCAATTTGTGCAGCTTGAGCAGCTTGCACTACCTAAGTGACTTGAGCGGTTTCAATGGATTGTGGTGGCTATGTAGCCTGAGTGGTTTGTTGTTATTGTTGCAATAAGGCTTGGGATTGTGCATCCTACTATGCTTGTTGTGCTTGTAGTGTTTTTTGTGTGGCTTGAGCAGCTTGGGCGGCTTGCTAAGTGGCTAGCTGTGCGGCTTGTCAATTTTGAATTTGATGCAATGCCTTTTGATAAGCAACTCACTTAGTGACTTGCAACACAATACTATATTGGCTTGATGTGTTTGAGTTTGGTGGTGGTGGTGGTGGAGGTGGATTTGGAATGGTTCTTGTTGTGGTGATGAGAGGCATCGTTGTGTTGATGATTGGGGTTTGAGTGGTAGATGGTGTGATTGATGTGGTTGGTCCTTGAGAGACCATGTTTTGAGATGTGATGGTTGTGGGTTTGCATTATTGAGATGGTTTCCATCTATTTTTGCAATATCGATGGCAAAGTGGAAGTATTTGGATTGATGTTCTGATTGATGGTTGGTGGGTTGATCTGGTTTTTTTTATTGATACTTGGTAAAGGGGGAAGTCCTAAACCAAGAGGTGATGCAAATATTTATGGAAATGGTGGAAGTGGTGGAAATTTGAGGGGCATGACCTCTTGAGGAAATGGTGTAGTGTCAAAAATTCCCACTGGTCCAAATATGTCCCCTTCTCCTTGCGAGGTTATGGTGAGAGAGGTTTGTGGTGTTGTGTGAAAGGATGATGACAATGGGTCATTGGGATCATTAAAACTGAGGAGAAAGTATGCGTGCAATGGATTTTTGGGTATGGTCTGCCCTAAGATGGTGTTTGCATCCAAATCTTGATTTTTTACAAGAGGGATTTTTTGTAATGTATTAAGAAATGCACTCCCTTTGTTAACGATTGGTTGAGTTCGAGCTATTGATGATGTGATTTGAGGAATGGATTGAGTGACATTTTGAAATGGGGATGTTGATGTGATGGGGGGATGAATGATGTTGATAGTGGTTCCACCATGGTATTCATGTCATATTCCATAGGGAGTTTTGTCCCTCATTTTGCTAGTTCAAGCATCTAATGTTGGGGATGGAGTTTCATCATGATGTTGACGATCCTATGATTTTTCAGGATTTTGAATCATCTCATTGATCTCGTCTTGGGTCATACCAAAAGGATCTTGTGTAAGGTCTTCCACTTGTCCATCCTCTTGATGATCTTTAGGGAGTGAAAGATTTGTCATGGGATTGCTTGATCCAACAAGATTTTTTTCAGTGTTGGTTTGACTGAGATCACTTGAAGTGGATGTTTCTTTGTTGGCTTCCATGTTCCTCTTGTGTTAAGATCTAGTTTGCACCATAAAATAGGGATCAATTTTCAAGAACATGGGAGATGAATCTATAATTCTTTGGATTGATCTAACCTCAAGGCACAAAAGAGACAATTTAGGATGATTTAAGGATCAAAGGTGAAATGATGGAGATGTGTAAATGATGGGTGATATGAATGATTGATCTTTTGAGAGATCTTGAGAGGATGCTATAATTTGTAGGACTTTTGGTTTGTTTTGGATTTTGTTTTGATTTTGATTTTTCTAGATTGACCTTGATTTGATTTTGCTTTGGCTTTGGGTGATGAAAGAATAAATCCCAAGATATAGGATGATTATCTAGGGGAAAACTTGCTCAAAGGATGATAATTTGAGTAAGCATGGGGAGAAGGATGAATCTACCCACACCTATTCAAACAAGATGATAATTCAACCAAGTATATGAAGAAGGATGCATCTACATATACCTAGCTAAACAAGATGATTTGATGATAATTTTGACTAAGCATATGAAGAAGGATGCATCTACGCATACCTAGCCAAAATGGTTTGATGTTTTGATTCAAGGATTTCAAGGATTTTGTTTCAAAGATTTTGATGATTTTGATTTGCCAAAAGAGCCTAGCATGAAGGATGGTTTCAATATTTTTCAAAAGTTGATGGTGAAATGACTTTGGTTTGATGCCCAATGATGGATGAAGGTTTGATTTTGATCCTAGGTGTACCTAAAAATGACTCTTGTTTACTAGACCTCAGTTTTGAAGAACATGCTTTCTCTAAACGAGGTATTCAAATTTCCAAAAAAGAGTTGGATTCTGATAGTAATAAAATGAGTACAATCCAGGATTTTTTCTTGAAGCTTTCCTTTAAAATTTAAAAAGTAGTCTTCGTCTGAATTTGTATAGCGTTGAGAGATGCTTTTAGTGTTCTTTTATACTAAGAGATTTTACCTTTGGTTTCTTGATCTTGATTTTGTGTGAAATCATTGAAGACACATGTGTGGGATTCAATTTTTTTTAGTCTTTGCTTAATGACTTTGTTTTACCACAAACACTTCTTGATTAGCTTTTCAAACTAGATGTCCAATGTCTCAACTTCTTCTCATTCCACAAGATATATCATGTGGAACTTTGATGAAATCAAGGCAAGGGTTACCTATTATTTAACTTTAGTAAGAAAATTGAGATATAAGTCGAAGTGTTTAGAAACCTCTAAGGATAGAATCCCAAAGGCAAGTAATAACACATGAAATTGGTCAATTGTATTTACTTCCTAAAGGGTTTGAAGTTTTGATGACAAATGTTAAATGTTTTTTTCCAAATGTTTTCAAACAAGCAAAGTGTTTTTTGTAACCAAGAACAAGCACAATCCTATGGATATGGAAGACTGTATTTGTTGAGTCCCCACTTGGACAAGTCCAACTACACTTATTTTTAGTGAATGATTATATGTTTGACCCCACTAGCTCCCCTCCATGACACTCACTTATACGGGGCAGCCAAGCATTAGTACCCATGAAAATGCCATGGAATACTTTCTATTTCTACTAAAAATCGTAAAAGTGTGGGGCGGCTTCAAAATGACCGTTCTTGCACCAACAAATAGATAGAGATTTTGGCCTTTCTACAACAAGGGTTTTAATTCAGACTTTCCATTCAAAGGAGTTGACCCATTGAGGCAAGAGACCATTGATGTCCTTATCGTCAGAGCCAACTGTGTGATACTGGCCTTTGTTCCAGTACCCACTTTTATATCCCAACTAGAAATACTCTTGGCTTTAGAGTGTTATTAGTTGAGTCGTTCCCTTCGATGAGTATTATTTCCCCAAGGAAAGACCTCTAAGATAAACAATAGCAAGAAAACATATTTGTAACTCGATTAATCTTTGTTGAGAAACAAAGAGAGAATACAAACGATAGGTTTACTCACACTCGCAAGATATTTTGTTCAATTTTAATTCCCAAAATGAAGTGTGGAGGCAATCACTTTGTACCAACCTAAGACCATCAAAAATACTTTTGATTCTCAAGATCGCCGTGAGGCGCGAGAGAAGCACATACATATTTTCAATGGTGTTAGTTTGAGTAAGCAATCAAAAAAAAATTAGCGCATGTTCTTTTTAAACCCACAAAGCAAAAGTGAATTCTTTTTATAACACCAAATCAAATGTGGAATTTGCCTTGTTCAATTTGTTAGCTTTAAAGGAAATCTAGTGAGTTTGTGTCCTAAAGTTCATTTTAAGCCCTTTTGTAGAAAGAAATTAAAGTGTTCTTTTTAGAGCCCAAAAGAAAACTAGTAGGTCATAAGCATGAAACATAACAATATTCCTTAAGAGAGATAGTGAATTCTCTAAGAGTGTTGAACAAACACTTAAGTGTTCAAAAACACTTGGTATAACAAAATGGTGATGTTATCATGCCTCTTTGCTCCTTCACCTTTGCTCAAGTAAAATTACAAGAAAACCAGTCAAACCTGCAAAACAGAGGTCAAGAAAGTAGGTAATAGTCCTAATGATCAAAAATGAAAAAGGCACATGTCATAAAAAATTGAACTTCACTGTTTACTTTCTTCCAACGGTGGAACTTGTGAAGGAATCGTAGTTTGAAGTCCTCCAGTGGTGCTATATGGCGTTGCTTACCAATCAACGTCATTCTACAACAAGAAAAGAGAGCATGAAGGCGTCGCTATTTGAGCCAGCGGTGGAGTTTGAAGTTTGGAAAGATTCCAACATGTAGAAAAGACTCAGCGATGGAGTTTAGTATTTTGAATTTTGGGCGGGAAACAAAGGGCGTCAAATTTTGGAGTTTGTAGCGGTGCAATACAACGATCCTAGAGTCCCAGTGGTCCTAAACTGTGATGTTGGTCTGCCAACGGTGGAGTTCCCTGTAAGACACAAAAACATATAAAAGCACAAAATTTGGTGAAAAAAACATGATTTGAACTTCTGGTAAGCCCTCCTAGCACCAAAATGTGAACCAAGATTCCCAACATGCACAAGCACAAGAAACAAACACCATATTAGATCAAATGCAAGTTAGTATCATGATTCCCCAAGAAATCCATTTGAATGGAAAAGGAATGAAATGAAGAACATAAACAAGCATAAACCAAAGATACTAAATCCTATTCAAATGCAATGCAAACTCTTGATCTCTTGGGGGAATTGGTGCTAATTTGATGTGGAAATTGGCCCTTTCCCAACTCCTATGCAAGCCTTGGTGATTTGATGAAGATGTAATCCACTTTGTTGATGATTGAAGTGTGCTCCAAGATAAAATTTGCATAACCTAGCTATAAAACTCAATGAGATGGATGAAGATTGCTATGAATTCGAGTATAGTAAGTTTACTCAAGTTGTGGATGATGAAATGAGGAAAGAAGCCCATTATTTATAGATTAACAAGCTAGAGAAATGCCAAAAATGAATTAATGTGGGACTAACTTTCAACCAATGGCCAAGTGCCACTTGTCAAGAGATGAATGGATGGAGGATGTGCACATTTTGATGAATGTGCCCATAAATGTAATTAGGTGATATTTGAAATTAGTGAAGTGACATGTAAGAGGGAAAAAGAATGTCTTAAATGCCACTTGGATCAAGGAAAAAGGACTTATTAGGTGAAGTTAATGTCTTGTTGGAAGGACAAAGTCCACTTGGATTTGAATTCAAATTTGAGGGAATATTCCTCCATTATGCCATGTTGAGAGAAAATAGAGATTTAATAAATGAATTAAATCTATTTTCATCTGCAAGTGACAAAAGCTAGAGGATGGGACATGAATTAGGATTAAATTAATCAAGGGTTAATTAATTTAATGAGGGATTAGGTGATGTGACAAATTTGACTTAGATTTGTGGATTTATTTAAATCAAATATGAGAATAATATGATTTTAGACTTAGTTAAATAAATATTTTAATTTATTTAGCTGAAGGGGGTGATGTTAGCTAAAATTAAACAAGGTTTAATTTATTTAATTTAATAGATAGAATTTTAGAGATTTTAATCAAATAAAGGGAATTATTTAATTAGAATATGGACATAGGGTTAATTAGATCAGATAGATTGATTTGATGAACAAGAGAAAAAGACTTAATTAAATAAAATGATTTATTTAATTAAGAGGGAAATTGATGAATTTAATCAAATAAAGGTATTCGATTAAATGGTTAGACTGAGGGATGATTTAGGATGAAACAATGTTAATAGTTGGGATCAAGTATGTCGGTATATTTTCCATTTCTACAAATGGTATCACAACAATCTATCACTGAACCATATAAAACATCCACAACTTCTAGAAAAGAGGAAATACAAATTACACATCCACTTATGATGAGAACGATTATGAAAAACCACCTTCTGCTAAAGAAATGAAAGCCATTTATATGGAAGAGGTTATTAACTTTTGAAACAATTTGGCTATAATGAAAAGGATGTGGTGTAAAAGAACAAGGCATTTGTGTCCCAATAGAGATCAACACACAAGAAACAACAAAAGGTCTTGGTTATTGTCCTTTAAAGATACTGAAAACATCAAAAAACATATTCACCTAATCATGCAAAATTTTCCCGCAAAAAATAGCATTAGTTGTTGCTCCTTGCCATGTGGTAGTTGTAGTATCACAACATACTCACTACCATGCATAGGGGGTATAAAGTGGCTTTATGCAATCATATTTTATCTCACAAAGAGTAGCACATAACCATCCATTTTTGGCTCATCTTTTTCCCTAAACTTGGGGGGAAAAAGGTTAGGTAGCCTTGCATTCGGTGCATTCCTTCTAGAAAGGAATCCCTTTATGTCTCCTTAAAAAGTTAGTGTAGCAAGTACACTAACATTTTAAGGTATGTTCCCCTGCTCATTTTTTGCATTGGAAATGATACCTTTTTAGTGATGATAATATACATCTCCTAGAAAGTGTGACTTTTTCAATGAAAGTGTGGCTTTATCAATCTATGTTGTGTCTCCTTTGTGGTGGTATTTGTTGGAATATGTGTCTCAATCTCACAAGCTGAAACCTATGAAAGAGCCAAGTCGATGTGACATCCATATTGTCAGGCCAACTAGCAGCTTTAGAACATTGTGAAAAGTTTTGGTTGCTGAGACCTTGTTTCAGTCTTGCCGAATGGACCTATCGGTGTGACATGATGATCATTGTGACAATTTCTATCTCACTCCGCACGGGGAGACTTGTGGTGACTGTGTCATTAGAGTAACTCATATGCTTCGGTATGAAGTCTTGTCGATATGGAAAGTCTCGCCGACAGCTTTACACTTAGAGTCTTCGCGGTAACACAAAGGCTTCGGTGTGAACTCTTGGTGACATGTGTTGGTCTTACCGATGCTGTGGGATGTCTTCGGTATGACTCCTAGCAAAAGGATGATCTTGGGGTGACTTGAAGACTTCGATATTACCTCTCAGTGATAGCGATAAGTCTTGCCGATGGTTGTTTGTTTCGGTATGACTGGAAGGCTCGGTGTGATCTCTTGGAGAGTAGTGATTGTCTTGCCAATGAGAATGCTGAAGTCAATGTGACTTGTGAAATTCAATATGATCTCCTGGCGAATGGCAATAGTCTCGCCGATGAGAATGCTGAAGTCGATGCAACTTGTGAACTCGGTATAATGTCTTGTCGATGGTCAGAACTCTTGGCGATAACTTCAATTGGGTCTTGTGGCATCGAGGAGACACAGTTAGTGTCTCACCGACATGCGACACAGGTTGAATTCCTTTGACCGAGTGATGACTATCCTACGTGGTGAGTCTATGACCAATCAGAGAAGCTGAATGGGAACCGTTGGAAGTTAGTCTATTGTTGTTGTTCTATGAGGAAGTTCGACAGACAATGACAACATGGATATGCTCAAGAATTGCAGATGTTGATCAGTTCGATGGTTGCATGAACAGTTGGATGAATAGTTCGATGTATGATCAATGTGAACTCGATTTTGAGAGTATTGTAACTTGAATATTTTGTACAAGGTTGATCATTGTGAATGCTGTTGTAAATTGACATCAGAGAGTGAAGCACGTACTCTGTATGTAATTTGTTTACTATAATACAAAGGGGTTTTTCTTGGTGTGGTGGGTTTTTTCTCCCGTAAGGGTTTTCCCACGTAAATCTGGTGTTCATGTGTGTATGTTATATTCTCTATTTCTATTAATTCTTTCAAGTGTATCTTAATTGGACTGTAATTGAAAATTTAAAAGTATCTCTGCATTCTTCCTTGAGGTTTTGATGTTAGGAGAGTTGTTTCCGCACCTTATTTTTCCTTACAAGTGGTATCAAATCCTGGCCAGTTGTGTTATCCTTGTGGGTACGTTGGGTTTTTTGAGTCAATTTCTATTTAGTGGGAGTCTTGTAGAAGTTTGGTAATTCGAATTACAGGTTAAGATGGCAAGCATGTCAGGAAAGATTGAAATTGAGAAATTCACAATTTTGAGTTGTGGAAACTTAAAATGGAAGATCTGTTGGTTGATCATGATCTTTGGATTGCTGTGTCTAGAACAAAGCCTACAGGCATGAAGCAAGAGGATTGGGACCTTGCAGATAGAAAATCTAAGGGGCTGATAAGGCTTTGTTTAGTAGAATCTGTTCTTCTAAATGTTCATGAAGAAAATACTGCATCTTCCTTGTGGAAAAGACTAGCAGCTATTTATCAGGGCAAGTCCTTGGTGAATAAATTGTTCTTGAGGAAGAAGTTGTATTCTTTGAGAATGCAGGAAGGAGGGTTTGTTGTTGATCATTTGAACTCATTCAACATGTTGATTGCATAGTTAACATCTGTGGGTGTGAAGATTGATGAAGAGGATCACTGTATGTTGTTATTATGTTCTTTGCCAGATTCTTGGGATCACTTGGTGATGGCTATTGGGAGTACAACATCCACTTTTAAGATGGAAGATGTTGTTGCTTCTTTGTTATCAGAAGAGATGAGAAGGAAATCTTCTGAGATGGCGAAGGAGGATCTTGCTGTTAGAGGCATATCGAAAGATAAAGGCAAGAAGAAGGACAAGAATTCCAAGTCAAAATCAGAAGGGAGATCAAAGTCTCCTAGAAAGAAGTCCAAGGTGAAGTGCTAGAATTGTGGGCAACCTGGTCATGTCTGAAAGGATTGTAAAGAGGAGAAGAAGAAGAAGAAGTATTCTTCCGACAATGATTCTTCTCAGAGTGATGTAGATGCTTTCATTGTAGCCTTGGCTACGCAGGCATTAGATGATGTCTGGCTGATTGATTTTGGAGCATCTTTCCACATGACATCTCATAGAGACTGGTTCATGAAGTATGAAAAATACGATGGTGGAAAGGTGTATTTGGCAAGTGATTCATCATTGGAAATAGTTGGTCGTGGAAGAGTCAGAATTCAATTCCCTGATGGAAGAGTGAAGGGAATTAATGATGTAATGCATATACCAGGTCTGGCTCGAAACTTACTTTCTATTAGTATGCTGAATGATATTGGAGTGCAAGTCATGTTCTCTGGAAATGGCTGCAAGATGACTAGAGGATCTATGGTGCTAGCAAGAGGTGCTCGTGTTGGTACCTTGTATAAGCTTGATGCACATGTTGTGCAAAGCAATAGTGTCTCTGCCAAGTCACAGAAAGCTGCTCATGGAGGAAAAGAGGAAAAAGTTCCTGATAGTGTAAAATCTATGGAAGTTAAACTTCCAGCAGAAAATACTATGCTATGGCATCATAGGCTAGGCCACATTGGTGAGAAAGGTTTAAAAACCTTGAAGAATAAAAACCTGGTTGAGGGGCTTGAAGATTGTAACCTTGAATTTGAGTTTTGTGAACATTGTATATATGGTAAACAACACCGTGTTTCATTTTATTCCAGTCCTCACAAATCTTCTGGTTTGCTTGATTATATACATTATGATGTTTTTGGTCCAGTGAATGTTCCTTCTTTGTCTAAGTCAAGGTATTATGTATCGTTCATTGATGATTATTCGAGAAGAACATTTGTTTATTTTTTGAAAAGTAAATCAGAAGTGTTCAGTCGGTTTAAGGAATTTAAGAACCTTGTAGAAAATCAGACTAGAAGAAAAATAAAATGTTTAAGGACTAATAATGGCGGTGAATTTTTTTCTGATGATTTTGAGAGGTACTTGTAAAAGATCATGGGATTAAAAGACATAAAACTACACCTTACACTCCACAGCAAAATGGAGTTGTAGAAAGGTTCAATAGGACAATGATGGAAAGAGCACAAAGTATGCTGAGCAGTGATGGCTTGGAGGAGAAGTTTTGGGATGAGGCAGTTACTATAGCATGTTACTTGATAAACCATTCTCCTAATTCTACTCTTGTTGAGAAAACACCTTTGGAAGCATGGTCTGGTAAGAAGCCCTCTCTAAGACATATTCGTGTTTTTGGCTTGAGGCATATGCACATGTGTCGTATGAGAAAAGATCTAAATTGGAGAACAAGGATGTCAAATGTATTTTTATTGGCTATAGTGCTGGCATAAAAGGATACAAGCTTTGGAATCCTAATACGGAGAAGGTTCTATACAGTAGAAGTGTTATCTTTCATGAGCTGAAGTCTTCTACCTTGGATCTACAGTCAGAGACAAAATCATAAAACAAAAGGATGTAGTTGAAATTCCTCTAACACCGATAAAGAGGAATTGAAAATTCAAAATGTACTTGAAACTCCAGGAGAGCTCAAGTAGTTCTAAGAGTTCGATGAAGAAGAACAACCTCACCTTTAGCAAGTGAGGAGGTCAACTCATGAAAGAAAGCAACCTAATAGGTATGGGTTTTCTTTAATAGATTCTACTTGTGCCTATGCTTTAATTTCTAGCATTGATGAGCCTAGGACTATGAAAGAGGCATTTGGAATGTCTGATTCAAACTCTTGGTTGGAAGCCATGAATGAAGAAATGGCATCATTAGAAAAGAATGATACTTGGAGTTTGGTGCCCTTGCCTGAAGGCAGAAAAGCTCTGGGCTGCAAATGGGTATTTAAAAAGAAAATAGCTCTGGATGGTAGTGTGGAAAAATATAAGGTGAGGTTGGTTGCGAAGGGTTATTCCCAGGTAGAGGGAATTGATTATGGGGAAGTTTTTTCTCCTGTAGCTAATCTAACGTCCATTAGATTTCTTTTGTCACTTGCAACAGTGTATGACTTAGAGATTGAACAGATGGATGTGAAGACAACATTTCTTCATGGTGATCTTGAAGAAGAAATTTATATGTCCCAGCCTGAGCACTTTGTGGAGAAAGGTAAAGAGAAATTGCTTTGCAAGTTAAAAAAGTCTCTGTATGGGTTAAAGCAGTCTCCTAGAATGTGGTACCAAAAGTTTGACACTTTTGTTTTGTCATTGGGATTTGTAAGATCAAAATCTGATCATTGTGTCTATTACAAAGCTGAAAGTGATCAAGTTCTTATTATTGCTCTCTATGTTGATGATATGTTGTTCATAGGCAATAGTAAGTTAATGATTTCTGATATTAAGTCTTAGTTGTCTGCAAAGTTCGAAATGAAATATCTTGGTGCAACAAGGTATATTATGGGAATGGAAATAACCAGGGATATGAAGAATAGAAAACTTTGGCTTAGTCAGAGTAAGTATATCAAGACTGTTCTAGATAGATTTTGCATGAATGATTGTAAGCAACTAGTTGTTCCAATTTTGCAGGGAACGAAGCTATCTATTGAAGACTCTCCAAAATCTCCTACTGAGATGGAGGACATGACCAGTGTACCTTATGCTAGTACGGTTGGCAGTCTAATGTATGCAATGGTCTATACAAGGCCAGACATTGCCCAAGCAGTGGGAGTACTTAGTCAGTTTATGGCTAATCCTAGAAGGACACATTGGGATACTGTGAAAAGAGTTTAGATATTTGAAGGGCACTTCTGAATATGCTTTGTGTTACCATGGGAACTTGGTTGAATCATAGAGGAATCTCAGTATTTGAGGCTATTTGGATTCTGATTGGGCAAGGGACATAGACAACAAAAGATCCACCAGTGGATATACTTTCATGTTGAATGGTGGTGCACTTAGTTGGATGAGTAAGCGGCAGGCTATAGTCACTTTGTCCACTACAGAGGAAGAATACATGGCATAAACACACGCCTGTAAAGAAGCAATCTACTTAAAATGTTTGTGTTCTAACATTGGTTTTGATGCAGGGAAAATAACAATTTACTGTGACAGTCAAAGTGCTATTTTTTTGGCAAAGAATCCTACTTTCCATGCCAGGATGAAACATAGAGATGTACAGTATAATTTTGTATGGGATATGGAGGATGGAAAGGTATCATTAGAAAAATTGGATACTCTGGAGAATGTTGCAGATGCATTGATGAAGCCAGTGAGCACAGACAAGTTTAGGTGGTGTGCCAATTCGATGGGCCTCAGTGCCCATGAATTTCAGTAGTTATGTTGTGCTCTGGAGGTGCATGTGTGATCTTTTTCAAGTGGGAGATTGTTGGAATATGTGTCTCAATCTCACAGGCTGAAACCTCTAAAAGAACCAAGTCAATGTGACATCCATATTGTCTGGCCGACTAGCAGCTTTGGAACCTTTTGAAAAGTTCTGGTTGCTAAGACCTTTTTTCAGTCTTGCAGAATGGACCTATCACTATGACATGATGATCGCTATGACAATTTCTATCTCACTCCGCATGGGGAGACTTGTGGCAACTGTGTCATTGGAGTAAATCATATGCTTTGGTATGAAGTCTTGTCGATATGGAAAGTCTTGCCAATAGCTTTACACTTGGAGTCTTCACGGTAACACAAAGGCTTCAGTGTGAACTCTTGGCGATGGTTGTTGGTCTCAACGATGTTGTGGGATCTCTTCGGTATGACTCCTAGCGAAAGGATGATCTCGGGGTGACTTGAAGACTTCGGTATTACCTCTCAGCGATAGCGGTGAGTCTTGCTGACGGTTGTTTGTTTCGGTATGACTGGAAGACTCGGTGTGATCTCTTGGAGAGTAGCGATTGTCTTGCCGATGAGAATGCTGAAGTCAATGTGACTTGTGAACTTCGGTATGATCTCCTGGCGAATGGCGATAGTCTCGCCGATGAGAATGCTGAAGTCGATGCAACTTGTGAACTCGGTATAATGTCTTGTCGATGGTCAGAACTCTTGGCAATAACTTCAATTGGGTCTTGTGGCATCGAGGAGACACGGTTAGTGTCTCATTGACATGCGACATAGGTTGAACACCTTTGACCGAGTGATGACTATCCTCCGTGGTGAGTCTACAACCAATCAGAGAAGCCGAATGGGAACCGTTGGAAGTTAGTCTATTGCGGTCATTCTGTGAGGAAGTTCGACAAATAGTGAGGACATTGATATACTCAAGAATTGTAGATGTTGATTAGTTCGATGGTTGCATGAATAGTTGGATGAATAGTTCAATGTATGATCAGTGTGAATTCAATTCTGAGAGTATTGTAACTTGAATATTTTGTACAAGGTTGATCATTGTGAATGTTGTTGTAAATTGACATCAGAGAGTGAAGCCCGTACTCTGTATGTAATTTGTTTACTGTAATACAAAGGGTTTTTTCTTGGTGGGTTTTTTCTTCCATAAGGGTTTTCCCAAGTAAATCTGGTGTTCATGTGTGTATGTTATTTTCTCTATTTCTGTTAATTCTTTCATGTGTGTATGTTATATTCTCTATTTTTAGGAAATTAGCATAATCACACATAAATACCTAGTTATTGCATAATTTGAAATCTAACAAGAAAGAGGTGAAAATTAAGAGAAATAATTATGGTCAAGAGAAATTCAAGAGCAACATTTCAATGATTTATTGCAACAATTCAAGATCCAAGCATCATGTAAAATCTTATGTGAGTTCATGTATGATTACGTTGTCATTGTTTCTAAAGGCTAACCCTTATTGTAGGTCTCCAAACAATTCAAGAAATCAAGAAAACAAGATCCAAGACCTTGAGGTGATGTGCATGACTTTAGTCCTTCAAGAAATCCATTGAAGGGTGGTGAGTTGCAGCACTTTGTTGATTCATCATTTCTTCCTATCGCTTATCATTTCATTATTGATACTTCCATTGTGGAAGTGGAAACATTTACACGGGGTTTGACTAAGGCAAGCCCCTAAATGGTACAACCCTTTCCTTCTCTTTGAATGTGTAGGTTGTAGGTTTGGAGAGGATTGAAGGAAGCTTGAAGATCATTTATTCATTATTGTAGTCAAAGACCTACACATTTTCAACTCATGGAAACTCACCTACAGAACTATCTGACAGTGATCCAACAAGTTTGTAAGAAGAAATGAGATTCTCAGATCTGACATCAGAGGATTACAAAAATAGAATAGAAGTACTTTGACAATGACATAAATGCCTTTGGATTCCTCCATCCTCATATTCATACTAACACCAAACTTTCAAGATAGGTACACAATAATCTACCCTTCCTAGATCTGCTTGCAAAGCCTTGTTACAGTCTGTCAATTGTCAGAATCTTGCATTTTTCATATTAGGGAACATAATCTAATTAGGTTAATCAAGGAAAATCAATTCCAATCCATTCCAATACTCAAAAATATGTAGATCCATGTTTCATTGGCTCACCTTCATGGTTGAAATTCAATCTAATCACCTTTTTGATCTCCATCTTAAAGAAACCCTAGAAAAAGGCCACACACACAAATTGATCCTAGGTTTTATAGATTAAACATTAGGGTCCACCTTTTTCTTTGTTTCACTCCCCATCTTCCATCTTCAAAAAATACAATTTATTTAACATGAATAACTTGTTTGCTAGGGATTGAGCCTAATAAACATCTTAAATTTTCTTTCAAAGATCTTTCACAATATTATCTTCATGAACATTCAAGAGCATAGAATCAACCAAACATAGAATTATCAAACTCTTGGCTTCCTGATCCATTGGATCCCAATAATCTAAGGTCATGCTAGCTAGTTTTTTACTAGATATTGTAGCCCACAAATCTCTATCCACAAGTATATCCTCCATTTTCAACATCTATAACTCAAAATTTTCACCATTAAACTTATCCATTTTGATTCTACTAGATGTGATTTCTATCTTTTTCCTCCAACAAGCTTATAAAATATTATTTTGCAAATCTCCCACTAAAATGGGGATTAGTACAATATATCCTTCAAGCCAACAACAAAATTAAGGTTGGCCAGGCGGTGATAACAAATGAAAGAAAATTGGGTACATATACGCACATAGGACGTGCACACCAAGATGAGGGACCAAAAAGTGGCCACCCCACTTTTTGGCCCCCATGAGAGCATAACACGATTATATTACAATGTTATTGCATTATGCCTATTTTCAACCATAAAAATTAAAAAACACATTTCATTCTTCTTCTTTTTGTGAAACTTGCATCTTGTTCTTGTTTTCAAGCACACTCACATTATTGCAAAACTAATTTTTCATCCCAAAATGTTGGAAAGATGTAGAGGAGGATAAATAAGTAATTATTTCTAGTTTTAGTGTCAAATTTAGATTAAATAGGTAGATTGAATTAGTTTTTTAATTGAGGTTTGTTTAATTTTTAGGAGTTGATAATTCACCCCTAAATGTTCAAAATATCAATTCACCTCTTAATGAAAACCATCATGAATAAAAACCACAATAAACACCTCCTAGATTTCCTCCTCATCCTCCAAGAACACAAGAAAAAATATTAGGGAGAATTGAAAACAATAGAAAAGAACTTGAGGAGTTAATTGCAAGGTTGAAAGTTCATGCAGGAACAAAATCCCATAAGACCACCCTTGCTAAATCACTATAATCCATTCTCTCATGCAGAATTAGTTAGTGGGAAAATAAATAGATGGTCTAACATGAGGGAACAAAAAAAAAAAATTACATATAAAAATTATAATTTGAACAAGTTACAAAAAAAATATTAAAAACTAATTTGTGTGCACTCTTCACCAACCCATGAACCAATCAAACCTTACACAGTGCATCCAAGAGGTTCCTTATGTTTTAAGTATGTGCAATTGGTGTTCTCATTAATGTCAACAAGATCTGGTGTTGTCACTAGTGTCAACTATATGAGAAGGAGTTTGTTGCAAGGATGTGAGTAGTTGGTATTGAGTTGATGTTGTCTCTTTTGATGCTTTGATTAGTTGCATTATGGTGTCACTAGTAAGCTATTGGTGTCAACCTCTAGTGTTTCTTTGATAAGCTTTTGTCTATGGATGGATGGCTGATTTGTTATGTTACAATTGGCTTGTTGGTAATGAGGTAGTGTTGATGACATGTTTCTGGTACTTGGTTTCCAAGTGCTTTTGATAAAATTGAATAAAAAGGGGAAATAGTGTGTTGTAGTGGTGTTTTGTATTATAGAGTAGCATTCTAGTTTGGCTTCACATTTCTTCTATGTTGAAGATCTGATTGTGTGGTTTGGATATGTTGATCAAAGGTGTTCAGAAGTGTTGCATTAAGAATTTGGTGTGCTTGATCATTGTGCAAAGGAAGTTATGTTCACCAGTGTGTGAACTTTGTATTGTAGAGGTGTCTGAGAGAAATTTTTTTGCTCCACATCTCTATATAGAGTGGTTTCAAGTCTCATAGATCTGTAAGGGTGTTGATAATGTTTGTATCTTTCTTCTGTTGAAGTTGTTTGAGGTTTGGTGCTTTTGAAGTTGGTTTCATGAGTTGTCGTGTATGGAAAAATCATTTGAGTGTATTGGGTGTGTGCATTCTTCAAGTGAAAGTAGTTGCAAAGGAATTTGTTAGATTTTAGGGTGTTTGTGGAATATTCCATATTGTGTTCAAGTGTTATGTGGTGTCTGCAAGTCATCTATTGGAATTGAGGAAGCTTGTACTTAAATGCTAATGGTGTTAATATAGGTTTGACCAACCTTGGGTGTTTACACTGATTGCAGAAGTTTCTTTGGTGTTTGTGGAGGAATGGTGTGACATGTATGAGTGGATTTAGGTCCTAGCTAAGGTGTTTTGTGGTCTGCCTTTGTTCCTTTCCACCATGGAAATGTTTTGGTGTCAACCTAATTTGAATTTGCATAATTTAGGTGCATAGCCAACCTTAGAGAATGTGTTCAAGGTTGAAGATGGTATAAATATGTGTTGAGTTGTTAAGGGATGTGAAGATAGATGTGTGTTATGTGAATGATGTGAATTACAGAGTTGTGAGGTGAAAATTTGAGCAGTGTAGTGTGAGCTTTCATGTATTAGACTACTAGATGCAATGAGCAGAAGGTGTCTACAATCTTTAGTAAGACTGTGAAAGTTTTGGTGATGTTGTGGTGGACTTTTCTATTGCATTGAGTTGGATTTATCATTGTAACACTCTTTTATATCTTATTTTCTATTCTGGCAGTGATGCTTTCTTTCTTTTGGGTAGTGAGCCTTTTGTATTCGCTATCGATATTACTTTATATTGTGAGCTAATCCTCATCGTGGTTTTTCCCATCTTAGGTTTTCCACATAAATCAAGTGTTTCTTTATGTATGGTGTTGATTTGTTTTTGTTCTAGTTATATGCTTTCATGATTAATCACTCTAACAGATTAACGTTAAATTGAATTAATGTGGATCCAAAAGTTTGTGAGGTTTTTGAAGTTTTAAGGTAAAACTGATTTGCCTCCCCATTCAGTTGTCTTGTGCATTCAAAAATTGGTATCAAAGCTAGGTTCCTTGGAAGAAATCTTAACTGCTTGAGGTAGATTTGGGATGGCACACAAGAAATATGTTCCTTTATTTGATGGATCAAAATATGCATTTTGGAAGATAGTGATGGAAGGTTTTTTGGTTTCTCTTGGATTTGAAATCTAGCAGTCTATTGAGACTAGATATACTATACCTGCAAATGGTCCAAATACTGTGATGATATCAATGCCTATGAAAACAATGGTAAAGAAAGGTCTTTCCTCTTAAGTGGTCTTGCTAATTTTGAATTGGTGAAAGTTATGAGTCTGAAAACTACTAGAGAAATTTGGGTAAAGTTAGAAAGCATCTATGAAGGATATGATAAGGTGAAGCAAGCTAAGATGTCAAATCTTAAGATCATGTTTGAGACCCTATGAATGTTTGAAGATGAAAACACCACAAGCCACTTGCAAAAGTTGGATGAAGTTTTCAATAAAATCAAAGGTCTTGGTGGAGAACTAAAAGAAGAAGAAGTGGTAAAGAAGGTACTCAGAATTCTTCCTAAATATTATAGTCATAAAGATTCTACTATTGAGGAATTATAAAATTTGAATCAATATACTAGAGATCAGTTGTATGGTTCTTTAAATACTTTTGAAATAAGAGAATTGGGTACAAGTAATGCAAAAGTTGAGACTACTTTTAAGGTTGGAAAATCAGAGAAGACTATGGAATCAAATCAGGAGGATCTTGATAATGTGGAAGCTAACTTTGTGAGAAAATGAAAAAGGGTACTAGAAAGTAAAAAGGTAAATTGTCTTTCAAATGTTTTAGTTGTGGAAAGATACGTCATTATGCTTCAAGATGTCCAAATAGAGCTATGAATGAAAAAAATAGAGAGAAAAAAGGTAAGATGATTAAGAAAATTTATTACTTTAGAGAAGGTGCAAGTATATCTGATGATGAATTTGATTATGGAGATAATGAGGATGGTGAATGCTTGTTCATGGATTTAAAATATGAAACTAATTCTACTAACTCTAAGAGATGTGTGAAGGAAAAGGCTTCAGAAGAAAGTGTTAATACTGAAGGAACTTTGGTGTCTGCTTTTCATTCTAGACAAGAGAAGAACTACTAGATTATTGAAAGTGGATGCTCTAATCATATGTATGGTAATAAGAGTAAGTTTGTTAAACTTGAAAAATATGAAGGAGGACTTGTTAGGTTTGGTGATGATACAATTGCTAAGATATGTGGACAAGGTTGAATCATTTTTTTTGGTAAGCATAATACTTATGATGTTCTTTATGTTAAGGGTTTAAGACATAACCTCTTGAGTGTTGGAAAAATGTGTAGCAAAGGATACAATCTTATGTTTTAGGATAATGGTTGTGAGATAAAAAAAGGATCTAGAACTGTGACTGTTGTTTGAAGAAGGACAAATGGAAATGTCTATCAACTCAAAGGTGTTGATGGTAATTGTTTCATGACTCAAATCAATGATATTTGGCTATGGTAAAGAAGAATGTGCCACATCAATTTTGATAGCGTAGTGAGAATAAGTTTAGTTCAAGCTTTGAGATATTTGCCAAAGATTACAAAGCCTATCAATGTTGTCTGTAAGGAATTTCAAGTTGGAAAGAAAGCAAGAAGAAGTTTCAAAGTCAAAGAATAATCTTCTACCAGACTATTAGAATTGGTGCATATAGATCTTTGTGGTCCTACCAAAGTAAGAATTCTTCAAGGTGACAAGTATTTTATGCTATTGATTGATGATTATTCTAGAATGACATGGGTTACTTTTCTTAAAGAAAAATCAGAAGCCCTAGATAAGTTTAAAGCATTCAAAGTTATGGTTGAGAATGAAATGGATATAAAAATCAAGTTCTTAAGGTCTAATAGAGGTGGAGATTTCACCTCCAATGAAATCAATATATTTTGTGAGAATAATGGAATAAAGAGGCATTTATTTGCCCCGAGGTGTTGAACATTCAGAATACTGAGAGGGGAGGTGAATGAATATTCAATTAAACTTTTGAAGATAGCTTAAATCCAATTACCAAAACATATTAACTAAAATAAAGAATGAAAGAATGAAACATCCACAGAGTCACAAAACACATGAACACTAGTATTTTTACATGGAAAACCCAAAATGGGAAAAAAACAAGTGAGGATTAGGTCACAATATATGATATTTGGATATAGTATATTATAGGGGCTCATTTCCAAGACACACTATCCTTATAAGGCTCACAACTAGAGTTAAATACAATACAAAAATGACTCACTGCCAAAGTATGAACTAATACAAAGTACACCTCCCTTGTGTTGTATTTTAGTTCCTTTGAAGCTTTGAATACAAAGTAATACTCTGCTTAGCAGTCGTTCAACAACTTTGCTCTTATTATGATCTCTCACCACTGAATTTGCATGTCTGCATCATATGAGACCACTCACACCTGATATGTCATACATACACTCATCTCTCTTCTATGATCCAAAATATCTCATATATATATCCAATTACATTTGTACATATCAATTAGGTTGACCTAATTAGATGTAAACAAAAAAATCCAAAACAACTTTTTTCAGCACCACACATGATTCAAAATCATCTTCATGCCCAAGAAAAATGTGCAATACTTAATTTAAGTCAGCATGGATCTAAAATAGATCCAACTAACATCCACAATGTATATTCAATTTTCACAACACATATCATGTATTAGGTCGAACAAGAATTGGACCTAATCATAAAAAATTCCAATCATATATACGCTTCCCAATACATAACCTCCAGATTCGATCTTTCTTCAAATTCACATTTCACCAATATCAATGAGACTATCTCTAGAACCATAGCACTAAAACATTCTTTTCAAGGAAATACAAAATCTCCCACACTGATATACCAAATAGAGAAATGGTTGAGATACACAAAGATAAAATTTGTCATGCATAACTTCCAAGATATTTCACAAAACATCACAAAATCTTGTTTTTTCTTTAATCTGATAGACATCAAACCATGATTAAAAGTGAAAAGAAAGATCATGTATTATGGTAGAGTGTGAACCCCAAAAACTGATGCAATGAACCACAAAAAATTTAGTATAAGCACTTAGCTAATTTCTCGTATAACCATATTTTCTGGACCAACTTATTCTGTACATGCATCTTTTGTAGCACTTCCAAAACATACTAAGCTGATCATAACAATATTGGCATCAATGGCAACACTGGATGAAATAGTATTACACAATTCATTCTTATGTCACCAACAAACCAAAACTTCCAATAATCTCCTTCTTCTCCTTCCAACAATCTCCCCCTTTGCCATTGATGGCAACATGCATAATAAGAATATGAGATCTCACCCTTCATTACAATCATACCCCTTTTCTCTTATCTCTCCCCCTTTGACATCAATGGAAAGGGGTGTGCCAAAATTTCATAAGCCCCCCCTTAGGAGGTCAACCCAAAAAAAAATATTTTCCTTTTATGTATATTTGTGCATTTATCAAAATATAAAAAACTTGTTAAGTCATGACAGATAGTTACCTTGAGAATGAAAAACCTTGAACCTTATGAAAAGTATCTTTCCATTCAGACTTACCTTCTTCCTATTATTTCTTTGTTGTAGTAAGAGTTTTGTATAGAAGTTCAAACTCCAGTAGAGCTTCTTCTCCTTTTTCGTGAGTACTGGGATCAAGGTTTACTTCTGAGAGTTTATCAGTACTACCAAGAGCATTCAAGACCAACATATACTTTTCCTTAACCAAATCCCTTAACATTATAATTTTTTTGATCATTTCTTCTCTTTGACTTTGTAGGGTGAAG
Source organism: Sequoia sempervirens (assembly GCA_007258455.2). NCBI lineage: Eukaryota > Viridiplantae > Streptophyta > Pinopsida > Cupressales > Cupressaceae > Sequoia > Sequoia sempervirens. The sequence continues at coordinate 55,605 of VDFB02025742.1, forward strand.
AATTTTTCATGAAGCTCGATTATAGAGATCCAAATTTGATCATCCTTGTCTTACACGGGATCATAAGAATATGTAGCCATGTTTATCTAAGTCTCAATTCTAATCATGTTATCCTTCATACTTTGAGTGATGTTTGGCCATTTCATGCAATATGATAGTATGTCCCTTGCCTGTTTTGCAAAGTCTTGCACTTCTCTCAAGCATTTTGTGACCTTTTGATGTGCTTTTGTACATTTATTTGAGATATTTACCAGATTCTTTCTTTCAACCTATGTCCTAGTTTCAACTTTAATTTGAATTTTTAATCCAGGGACATAATCTTTAAAGGATTTGACCAAGAGATTTATATTTTCTATTGTAGATAATGAAACATCAATACTTGTACTAGGAATTACCTCTTGTAGGGCTTTTATTGCTTCATCCAAACTTTCTACCATTGTAGGCTTGACACTAACATCATGAACTCTTTCAATATCAATAGTTTCTTGTTTGATTCTTCCATGAACTAGAGGGTTGTCTATGACTTTTCTCTTACCAAATCTCTTAGAGCTACCAGAGGCCTCTGCACATACCTCTGTTCTAGCTGAATCTTTAGGGATTCCCAGAAGAGCTTCTACATAGCTAACTAATTCATCTTCAGATACTTCATAATCCTATTCTAAAATCCAAATGGTTCTAGTTTTGATAGCTTCGACAAAGAAAAAGTCTATGGAGACAAGAAAGATAATATCTTTTGAATATCTCTTTACCACTTCTATGGGAATCCTCATTCTCTTATTCATTCTTCTTTGGAATACTCCAAAGAAAGTAGCAAGGGCCTCTTCTTGAGCATCCAAACTTCCAAGATTTCTTATGTACTTTTCTATTTGATGTGTAATCAACTCCGCATTTTTCCAATTTACATGCCCAACCGCTGGTACTTCTTTCATGAAATAGAGCAATACGAAAATTACTAGTGTCCCATATTGGAATGTACACTTCTTCCTTTTCTTAATGTCTCTTAGGTTCTCCTTTATTCGTTTCCAGAGCAACTCACAAAGGTCATAGTCAACATTGTTCTCAAACATATCAAGGGCCATGTGAACTACAATAGGAGGGACAATGCCTAAACTATTTGACTCGTAAATTTTATTACCAAAAAGTATAGTAGCAAATCTAATCACCAGGTTTGTAATAGAGTTTACTATAATTTCCTTTTGTTCAAGAGTAGCACTGGTTTTCTCCACTATATTATTTGTATCAACCAACTTCTAATCAAGAACTGGTCTGGTGGACCACAAACTGATAACATCCTTAATTGCTTCCTTTGTTATTGAGTGAAGGCCATAAATCCATATGGATTGGTCATGAATTTTGCTCAATACCATTCTTATATATCTCTCCTGATTTTCAAATTTTGAAAACTTTCCCTAGATATCCAATCTTTTGTCACTTAGGGTTTTCTACTTAGGTTTTAGGGCATCATCATCATTTTCTCCCAACTCATTTTTCCATAAAACAGATAAACTTCTAGGTGAATCATCTTCAACTTTTCCATGAATATATGGTTTAATATCTTCAGTAGCTAAAATTCCAATAGGAGTACAAGAGAATGCATGCAAGGGATCATCCAACAATACTCTAGCAGAATGCCTCTTAAGTAAAGGATGCAGTCTTTGTGAATTGTCTACCACTTTTGGTAATTCCATTATATTTAAGTTTCTTCCAAAGAATTGTTCCAAAGGAAAAAAGTATGCAAGATTTGTAAAAATACCTCTTGAATAGTCTAGTGTACCAGGGTCTTGATATTTAGCTTCTGGATAACGCTTCAAAACTTTCTATACCTCTTTCTTCTTCATTTCTTCTTTGGATGCCTCAGAATAAATGAATTTTCCTTCGCACAAATGAATTTAACTCTTCAATTTTACCTAATCATTGCAATAAATGCTTCAAACCAAAAATTTGATGCTCCTAGAATTGTGTGTACATACATCTTTCCAAGCTCTACAAACTGTTGTGTTGCAATATTTTCTTTTGCAAATTTATTCTATAGCTTCAGAAATTCCTCTTTCATGATATATCTTTGTGCCATGGCTTCACACGTCATATTTCTAGGGGTCTATTAGAATTTTTTTATTATTGCTCCCCCTATGCCCATGCCTTGGTTTAATTTTCAAGTGAATTATCTACACTAGAGGGAGGCACCAATGCATTTGAAGTTCCTAATTCATCTTTGTTCTCAGAATCTTCTTTCTTTCTCCATATCTTTTCCATTTCCTTCTTAACCCCAGTAGGATCAATTTTCTTCACAGGTTTATTCCTCTTTACTAGATTAGACTACCTTCTAATTTTTCTTTTACAAACTCTTGAAATATGTCTGAGCTTGTTGCAAAAGTAGCACACAACATTTCTCTGACTTCTATTCATCTTTGATTTGCACTGGTTAGCCTTATGTTCAAATACATTGCATGTGTATAATATTAGCCATTGAAATATTGAAACATTCTCCTAGTATTATATTATTCATCATCTAACTTCTGCACTCAATACTTCTATATCCAAATTTAAACATTGTCCAGAGAAGGATCCAACATTCTGATTCATTCTACCTCTACATTATATTGCCTCATGTCCAAATTTATTGCATGAAAAACAAATACCATTGAAATATGGGTACCTTTGAGCATTTAGTTGTCTGATAGGAGGTGTTCTAACATTGCTTCTTTGATTTCTGAATTGTCTCTTATTGCCTTGAATCTTCTTTTGATTATCAAACTTGTTAGGTGTCTAATCTACCTTTGAACTTTTTCCTTCTTCAATTCCCAAACCACCTTTTTCCTTAAAGGGTTTTTGTATTGCAATTAATTCATCAAGCATTGGTACTTATTTTGGATTTCTCCTAATGCATTCTTTCCTTTTCTAGATCAAATCTAAGATTTACCACTTCTTGTTCAGTTCTATAGAATTCTTCAATCTTTCTTTGTACTAATGCATTCAAAAATTCCTCAATCCTTCCTTTTCCTTCCATTTGCACTTTCAATCTGGTGATATCTTCATTTGCTTGCTTCAACTGTACATTGAATTTCCTATTTCTTTCCTAGAACTTATTGATTTGTTCTCTCAAAATTTTGATGCATTCATTTGCTTCTCCTAGGATTTCCTTCAAAATTTTGTTCTTAGTTTCAAGTCTATCAAGATATTCAAGAGCAACCTTAATTTCTTCTTTGTCAAACATGTAGTCATCCTCTACAAATTCAATTGCAAAAATTTCTTTCAGAGGAATAGGACACTTCTTGTTAGCCATGTGTTCAAACTTCCAAGATCTTCCTCAAGCTGTTAGGATTTTCTAAAGGAACCAAGCTCTTATACCAATTATTGAATATTTAGAATACTAAGAGGGGGGGTATATCAATATTCAATTAAATTTTTGAGCACAAATTATCCAATTACTAGAACATATTAACTAAAATAAAGAATGAAAGCACAAAAAATCCATAGTGTCACAAAACACATGAACACAAGGATTTTTACGTGGAAAATTCAAAATGAGAAAAACCACGGTGAGGATTAGCTCACAATATATTATATCCAGATATAATATATTACATGGGCTCACTGCCAGGACACACTATCCTTATAACGCTCACAACCAGAGTTAAATACAATACAAAGTGGATCACTACCAAAGTATGAACTAATAAAAAGTGCACCTCCATTGTGTTATATTTTAGTTCCTTTGAAGCTCTGAATACAAAGTACTGCTCTACTTAGTAGTCGCTCAACAACTCTGCTTTTATTCTGATCTCTCACCACTGAATTCAGATGTTCACATCATATGAGACCACTTGCACATCATATGTCATACATACACTCATCTCTCTTCTATGCGCCAAAATATCTCATATATATATCCAATTACATTCACACACATCAATTAAGTCAGCCTCATTAGATGTAAACAAAAACAATCCAAAACAATTTTTGTCAACACCACACATGATTCAAAATCATCTTCACACCCAAGAAAAATGTGCAATACTTAATTTAGGTTGGAATGGATCTAAAATAGATCTAAATAACATCTACAGTGTATATTTAATCTTCACAACACATATCATGCATTAGGTCAGCCAAGAATTATACCTAACCATAAAAACTTCCAATCACTAGTAGAAAAACAACAATAAATGACTAAAAAAACTACTAAAAATTGCATATATGTTACTAAGCTTGGTCATATGACCATTAGTAGTTTATTTCCAATCATTTATAATGTGACCAAATTCATGAATAAACCATTTTTAGTAATTTATTGGTTGTTTTGATTGATCAATTTGGTAGTACATTTAGTCGTTAATTTAGTCATTGATTGTTGTTAACTGGTCATTTATTTAGTCATGGTAGTCATCTATTTAGTCATTGTAATCATTATTTTCCATCACTTATTCATGGTAGTCATTTATTTAGTCATAGTAGTCATTTATCTAGTCATTGTAGTCACTTTATTTAGTCATGGTAGTCATTTATTTAGTCATGGTTTATTCATTTATTTAGTCGTTGTTTAGTCATTTATTTAGTCATGATAGTCATTTACTTAGTCTTTGATGAATTAATGCTTTCAAGTGTGTATGTAAACTCTTATGTTTGGAGAATGATGTTATAATAACTAGTCTATGAAATTGCAAACCAAGAGAAGCTATCATTGAAATTTTGTTGTGATGCCACTATTGCACATGGGGTAGGTTGTAAATGCATCAAATTAATGGAAATTTATGTGAAATAATATCTTTTGTTGGATATTTTGTTGCACGAGAAAATGGGGTATACTAGTATGCAAGAAAATAATAGAAAGGGTTGCTATATATAAAATGTGTAAACAAGGCTTGGAAGTTTCTTTTTACTTGTTCTATACCATCTAAAAATCTTATGTAATGGAATACACTCTTGATCAAGGCTCCTAATTTTGTGTAGAATAAGGTCTTTGTTCTTGCATTTAAAAAGAAGCTAGATGGCCAGTTCTGCTTGTTGTATGGTAGAGTAAGGCACTCGTTTTGCATTTTCTCCTTGCTTTGTTTTTGTTCATAAAGGAAATGCTTTTGTAGCTTCCAATTCCACTTCAAAAGAAAATAGCATGGTTACATTAGGGAAACTAATGAAATTAAGATGAAAATGGTTAAATATGCAATACCCATTGAGATTTTAATCTCATGTGGAATTTTAATCTTACTTCCCACCATTAAGATTTTGAAAGAGAAATCTAATGAATGGAAAATTTTGTTGAAGTGGTCATATATAAAACTTTTCCCTGTAACAAAAGCACCAGAGGGTTTTAAGCATTGTTGCTTCACACTACAATTATTTTTATAGAAATTAACTCATTTAATTTTCTACTTACACATTAGATACAAGGAAATATAAAACTCAAAAATCTACAAAATCACCACTAAAACACAACCAATAATATTTGTGAAATTGTTTTTATAAAAAGATTTACATGAAGAATATAGGTTTGCATAAAAAAAAAATTGTAGAAAAATAATATCATTCAGGTATATAGATGTAAATTTAGATTTAGAACAAAAAAAATTAATTAATTAAATTATGATTGTTTTTAGATCTAAACAAAAAAACTTACCCTTTGCAAACTTTAAAACAAGCATTGGGTCATGCACAGGTCTGTTTAAAACTATTGCTTCCTGCAAACTTAAATCTATGTTTCAAAATATTTAAGTTTCAAAAATAATAATAATAATAAGCAGGTTTATTTGGTGATTGCAAAGGACAAGTTTATGTAAAAACAACAAAATACACCACAAGAAATATATTCTTATATCTATACGACTTCAATGCATAGGGCAACTTCCTCCTGACGAAAAAATATTCTTCCTCCTATTGCATACCATGAAACTGTTATAAGTAAACAAAAAACAAAAAAACAAAACCCCCATTCTTCTTGTGTAGCTAGAGCACATCATGGAAATTGCAGCCATAAATCTCTCTCACCTGCATTGCTTCTCTCCTCTCATCCTACAAAAATGAGAAAAATGATTAGGGAAAGCATTCATATATTTGTTTAATTAGAGGGAAAGGAAAGGAAAATTTAGGACAACATACATTGAAAATAGGTTTTATATTGAGTTTTTCCAACAAAATAATATGCGTCCAAAAAAAGATTAGGGCATAAATAATATATTTTAAGTACCTGCTACCAAAATTAATGAAGAAAATTAGGTGCCCATTTTGAAATGGACATGAAATTTACTTTCAATGTGATTAAACGAATCTCAGTCTTTCATCATTTTCCGCCATTTTTTGGCTATTCGAATCTCATTTTTTGCCATTTTTTCATCTGTTTTCGTGGATTTTTACTACTTTCCTTGCCGCTTCTTCCCCGCCACTATTGGTTTCCACTCCTCCAAACTCATCCTCACTTTAACCATTCATTCCTCTAATTTGGCAAGGGTATTCTGCCTTTGTAGCATGAAAATATGATCTCAACAAGGGTTTAAGAGTATGTTTATGAAAATGGAAATTACAACAAAGTTCTTGGTCTCTGTTTTCCATCGTCATGGGTGGGGACAAAAACCATGCTAAGCCTAAATCTTGTGACACTACGAAGCAGAGAAAGGAAGTGTGGTCGATTTTAGAGAAGGGTGGCCTAACTCCCTTCATGGAGAAACTGCATGGAGATAATACTCAAGTTACTACTCTGGTCGAGAAAGGATGGAAAGGGAGAACCCCGGAGTTGGGTGGCAGGGAAATTGAGGTGGACGAGGAGTTTATAGCCTAGATTACTAGCCTTCCGATTAGGGGCATGAAGGTGTACATGGATAAAAAAGAGTCACTAGTCACGATGTCTCTTTTCTTCAAGCAAAATGAGAGTGATGACTCGAAGCCTGCAAAGAGTGGAGGGTATCTTAGGACTTCCTTGAAGGCTCTCTAGCGGGATGTTGTCAAAGAAATCATGAGGTATGTTACCCTAGCAAGAAGGTATACAGCCATTAACAATTACCATTTTTTGTTGCTTAATCATTTTAGGCACAAAAAATGGGTGTCTTTTCCTTATTATCTGTTGGTGTCAATGGATTGTGGGATTAAAGAGCATAGGAATAACCCCAAAAACTATGTATTGCATGCGGGGCTGATTCTTTTAATATATGAACATGTTAAAGCACATGATGTCCAAAAGACTCTAGTTACTCTGAAAGCTAAAGCTAGGGAGGGTTATGATATTGAGTCAGGTGAGGAAAGGGCTTCTAAGAAACTGAGGAAGAGGAGGTTGATGTTAAATAAAGATTATGAGTCGGACAGGGATGATGTTGATTATGTCCCTGACTCGTATGCTTCTTTGGAGGAGGGCCCCATATCCCTTGTTCAGGGTAAATCTGGGAAAATGGAATTGATTGAGGAAGCGGGCTATACGACTTGTAGTGATGATGTGGAGGTGATTGTTCCTTCAAAGGGGAACAAAGACAAAAATGAGCTTTATAGCGAAGCTTCCTCTCCTCCCCCTGCGTCTAGACTTGTGCAGGATCCTAAGGAGGGAAGTCAGAAGAAAAGGGTTTTGAAGAATGCCCCTTTCTTTATGGTTGGTGGCTTCCATGGTGGGGATGTTCCAAGCACTGTCATTGGGTTTCCTAAGCAGAAGGATAGAGATCTAGGTAGTGATGAAGTTGTGGGAGCTAAGAAAGCGGACACTGAGAGGATTCAGAAGAGGCTGGTTGCTGCAGAGCAAATTGTTGATTCCATTCATAGGATGAAGTCTCCTGTGACTGCTATTAAAGGTAAGGATTCCTCTAAGGAAAAGGTCCATGAGAATTCCTCTGAAGAGGATGTTGTTGTGGGAAATCGCATTGAAAAATTTGATAGGGAGGATCTTTTTGATGTGTTGGGTTCGGCCCGTGACAGTGCCAATGTTCTTTTTAAACTTTTTAAATGGTTTTTTCATAAGGTTAATAGGACTAATGTTCGCATTAGAAGAATTTATTGTAAGTCTAAGGATCCTACGATCTAGAGCCAAATTGATAATTTAATGGCTAGTCTCAATACTATAGCTAATACTGTGGTGGAGGAAACCGTCAATCTGAAACATAGTATGGAGGTTAGAATGTTCTCCCTTGAGGAGAAAATTGACAAAATTTGGAACATGGTTATGAAGAGTGGGGAAGATCCTAAATTCCTGACTAGGGTAGAATCTATGAAGGCTTTTCCCCCTATTAAGAGAAAGGAAATTTTGTCTAATGATGATATGGGTGTTGAGGGTAAGCGGACTGGGGAGGATTATGTTGCTGTTAAGGGTTCTGCTAAAGGTTTTGTTTTGAGCTCTAAGGTAAATACTGGTGGGCCCAGGGTTTGGACTAGAAATAGACTGAAAAATCAAGTTGGGGCCTCAGGTTTGGAGGTTTCTGATACTGGGGTTAAGGGACAGAAGCTTGCTACTAGTGAGATGGAAGCTGTTGAAATTCTGAACAATATGTAGTGTTGTGTGCCATTTTTTGGCTGCTTTTTGGCTGGTGGTTTGTTGTCATTGGACTAATGGTTGTTTCTTGATGTTTCCTTTTTGTGTCAGCTGTTCCTTTTTGTAAAGGGTTTCGAGCCCCTTCAAAACCCATCTTTTACCTCTAATCAAAACATTATGACATCCTTTATCCTACTTATTAGTTTGTTTTTATTTTTTAAATTATAATTTTCTATTATTTAATTATTTAAAGAATATTTTTATAATGTTTTAATTTAAATTCTATGGCACATAAATTTATCTTATCTATAAACTTATTCAAAATTGATTATTTATTATTTTACTATTTTTTTTTATAAATATATAATTATATTATTAATTATTATTATTATATATATGTAACATTTTTATAATTATTAATTAATAACTATTATATTATTATTTAATATAAAATATAATTACTATATTATATATTTTATATAATACAAATTAAATTATATAATTATATTTATAAATATATATACTGAAATATAATTATATATAACAATATATAGATTGTATTATTATTATTTAAGTATAAAAATATATAGGTTATATTATATACTAATAAATTATATATAATACAAAATATATATAAGTTATTATTTATTTACTACTATAGATATATTTAAATACAAATATATATATAATCGTGTATATAGGTTAGAATACAAAATATTAAGTATGATTATATTTACTATTATTATTACTATTTTGATTCTATTGTATTCTTATATATTATAATAGTAGTAATATAACTTATATATACTATTATACATATTTTTATATTTAAATATAATAGTAAATTATAGTAAATATAATAGCAAATAATACTAATAATAATAGTAAATATAATAGCAATAATAACAGTAAATATAATAGTAATAATGGATCATGGTTTTACTGCTAGTCTAAAGCCATGATGAAGGAGCCCAACGGTGGTCCGGGGAACATGGATTTACTGCCAACCCATAGTGTACATGATGGAGCCTCTCAATATAGCCCACAGTGTACGTGATGGAGCCCCATGGTATAGCCGGGTGTCACTAACAATGTAGATTATTTTTTAATTTTTTTTAATTTTTTACAATTTTGCAAAATTGCTTTACCGTTAGCCCGAGTGTACATGATGGAGCCCCGCAGTATAGCGGGTGCCACTAGCAATATAGATTATTTTTTACAATTTTGCAAAATTACTTTACCACCAGTCCATAGTGTACATGATGGAGCCCTACATATAGCGGGGTGCCACTGACTCATAATTTCGTAATATAGATTATTTTTTTAAATATAACTATTATATTTACTATTATATTTACTTTTTCTTAGACTACAGGAATTGGTGGGGTATCCATTCCCCTATAAACTATAGTGCGCCTAATAAACTTTTACCATGTGACCAGTGGCACTAGCACTATTATATTTACTATTATTATTTTCTATTATATTTATTACTATTATTACTATTATTATATTATCAATATATTATTATTACTATTTTCATTAATACTATTATTATATTATCAATTTTATTTTATATTAACATACATATAGTTTTAAGAACATATGACTCTGCAACAGTTGGCTTCGAGCGAGAAAAGGAGCGAGGCTCCTAGTTTGAATTCTAATGGCGTTGATGATGGGGAAAGTTCAAAATCTGACGAGGATGACGCGGGGTCTCTGGAGTGCGCTATGCGTGATTGGCTGAAGGTGTTATGTGGTTGCTCACCATTCTCAATGTGCTTTGTGGGTAATTTGTTCTCTGCTTCCCCTATTCTCCATGAACTTGGGTTTTCTGCTTGGGCACGTTGTTTTCAGAGTGTTGTGACTGGTGTTACCCATGTTCCCACTCTCTCCGTGAACTTGGGTATGGATTCATGGTTGCTCTGGTATTTGGTGGAGGCCAAAGATGGTGTTTTTGGTTAGGTTGCTATGTTTGTCATTTTGGGGCAGTGCGGATGGATCTTCTGGCCTCCACTTCTTATCCTTGGTGAAGGCTATGTTGTTACTTCAATTGTGTGGCTTCATCTTGTCTTTTGTAGGTTGGTTGTTGCTCTACACCGGTGGTTGGAGGCACATCTCAGGGCTCTCTCCTTGTGATGGATCTTGGTGGAGTTTTTTTGTGGGTGGATTGGGGTGATTCCCCTTAGTGGTTCTGTGAGTGACCATCTTCATTTGGTGGTTCTTTATGGTGTCGAGACTCCTCTGTGCTAGGGGCTCGAGGTTCTATGGAGGGTGGTGTTGGTGGCCCCTATTCTTGTTGAGATCTCTGAAGGATGGTTGTTTCCTGTGATGGCTTCATTTTTCTACAAAAAGGGTGTTGCCTTTTGTGCAATTTCTGAGGTCCGTTTGTTGGCAAACAGGTGGATTGTTTGGTGGTTGTGGTGGGTGTTGAGGCACCTCTGGAGGACAATTGTTGTGTTCTGTGGTGCTAGTCTAGTTTGGAATTTTATGTTGGTGCTTCCTGTTGTTTCTTCCACCTGGATTCCTTGGGAGGAAGTGTGGGCCTATTCTACTGATGTTCCTATTGTCTACCTATTTCTACAATTGTGATGTTCTATTGAGGTGAATATTGCTCCTATTGAGGTGGAGGTGCTGATTGTGGGTCTAGTGGGTGGCGCTTCTCTCCTTTTTCGGTTCCTATTGAGGTGGAATGCGCTTGCTTTAGAGGGAATTTTTGTTGCTAGGCTTGGTCTGCATTTCTTCCTCTCTAATAGAGGGGAGCCCCAACCTATTGAGGTGGTTTTTGGGTTGGCATTGGGGTGGTGGATGCTTCTGGAAGATCGCTCCTCTGTTGTGATTGGTGATTTGTACCCCTTTGGGGTTGAGAAGATGACTAGTTATGGTTCGGCTTTGAGTGAAAGATATGCGGCTCTTGGTCTCATGCCAGGAATGGGATGTAAGCCTATTTTTGGATTGGTTTGCTCTAGGTCTTTGGTTTTTGTTGTGGTTCTACTGTTAATGGCCTGTAGGGCCTTGTTCTGTGGGGACCGCATCCTTGTTGTTATGTGGTCTTTATCTGCTGGTGATGGCCCGTAGGGCCTTGTTCTAAGGGTTTTCACCCTTGTTTTGTTTCTTTTCTCATGTTTTGGTTGTTGTCCTGCTAGGCATTGTTCTACAAGGATGGCACCCTTATTTGCTACTTTTAATTTCAAAAACATACATATAGTTTTATTTTTCCTAACCTATCCAAAGATCAATTCAACTATGAGTTTTTTTATAAATTATTTTAATTTGATCTATATAGAAATATATCAATTCTTAATTATAATAATTTCATACTTTTAATTATTAGTTACCACTATTATAATATATATAATAGTATGAAATTATTATAATTAATAATTAATATATTTCTATATAGATCAAATTAAATTAATTTATAAAAAACTCATAGTTTAATTGATCATTGGATAGGTTAGGAAAAAGAAAACTATATGTATGTTAATATAAAATAAAATTGATAATATTTATTAGTAATATAGACCAAAAATAAATGCTAATGTTAATATTGTTACTCATATTGTCTAATGTTTATTTGTGTGACTAATTATTTAGTTGTGTTTTTTTTCCAATGATCAAATTAGTTATATATTTAGTCATTTATAACTATGTTGCAAAAGATTAGTAGAATTTAGTCATTTTTAGTTGTTGTGACTAAATTTTTTAGTCATGTAGTCATTTATTTGTCAAATTCTACTAGTGAATCATACATACACTTCCAAATACACGCATTTGATCTTTCTTCAAATTCACGTTTCATCGATATCAGTGAGACTATCTCTAGAACCGCAACACAAAAAAAATCTTTTCAAGGAAATGAAAAATCTCAGAGAAATGGCTAAGATACATAGAGCTAAACTCTATCATGCATAACTTCTAGGATATTTCACAAAATACCATAAAATCTTGATTTTTCCTAAATATGATAGGCATCAACCCATGGTTAAAATCATAGAGTGATATCACATAGCATAGTGGAGTGTAGACCGACACAGTGAACCACAAAACAGTCAGTAGAAGCACTTAGCTAATTTCTTGTATAACCATATTTTTCATACCAAATTATTTTGTACATGTATCTTTTGTAGCACTTTCAAAACATACTAAGTTGATCATAACAATTTTGACATCAATGACAACACTTGATCAAGCAGTATTGCGTGATTCATGCTTATGTTACCAATAGATGAAAACTTCCAACAATATCCTTCTTCTCCTTCTCCCAACACAAGGATTCCTCAATATAATGGAGTGGTTGAAAGAAAGAATAAGACTATTCAAGAAGCTATAAGGACAATGATGAAAGAAAAAATCTACTAGAAATCTATTGGAGAGAAGAAATTCATACTGTTGTTTACATACTTAACAGAGTGCAAGCAAGAGAAAACAACACAAAGAATCCCTATGAGATATGGTATGGAAGGATTCCTACTATCAAATACTTTAGAGTGTTTGGAAGCAAATTCTATATTAGAAGAGATGAAAACTTAGGAAAATTTTATGTAAGGTCTAATGAAGGTATATTCCTTGGGTATTCTCCTAAAAGAAAAGCTTACCAGTGCTACAACAAGAGGCTAAGAAAGATTATTGAGAGTGCAAGTGTCAAGGTTGATGAAGACCTACAAAAGAATTCAATGGTGATAGATTGATATGAATTAGATGAGTCTTCTTGCAAAGAAGAAGAAAATGCTAAGGGAAATGAAGTGTAGATTGAAGAGGAAGAAGCTCTAGAAAGAATTTCTAAAACTCCTAAGTATGTGCAAAAGAATCATTTTGAAGAATAGATAATTGGTGATAATAACAAAAGTGTACTGACAAGAAAGAAAGTTACTGAAGAATAGGGAAATCTATGTTTACTTTCTAAAGTTGAACCTAAAATAGTGATTGAAGCATGCAAGGATGAGTATTGGATTAAGGAAATGGAAGAAGAACTAATACTGATTGAGAATAATTAAACTTGGGAACTTGTCCCAAGACCAACAAACAAGAATGTGATTGGAACTAAGTGGGTATTCCAGAAAAAATTGAATGAGAATGGAGAAGTGGTAAGAAACAAGGCAATCCTTGTGTGTAAAGGCTACTCACAAGTAGAAGGAATAGACTTTGAGGAGAGATTTGATTTGGTGGCAAGAATGGAATCTATCAAGATATTTTTTGGCTTTTGCAGCATAAAAGGATTTCAAAGTATATCAAATGGATGTGAAGTCAACTTTCTTGAATGGAGAATTAGAAGAAGAAATATACATAGAACAACTAGAAGGATTTCTGTTATCAGATAAACTAGATATGGTTTTCAAATTGAAGAAGGTATTATATGGATTGAAGCAAGCTCCAAAAGCTTGGTATGCAAGGTTAGACAAGTACTCATTATAGCAAGGATTCAATAAAGGTATCACAGGTAGCAATTTCTACTTCAAAGTTGAAAAAGATCAAATATTGATTGTGGTTGTGTATGTTGATGACATAATTTTTAGAGGAATTGAAGCTGTGTGCAAGAAATTTGCAGAAGAGATGTAGAAAAAATTTAAAATGTCAATGTTTGGGGAGATGAATTTCTTCCTTGGGCTACAAATCAATCAAACAGATAAAGGTATTTTCATTTCACAATAAAAGTATGTCAAGGAAATGTTGAAGAAGTTTTGAATAGAAGATTCTAAAGTGGTATGTACCCCTATGGTTACTAGTTGCAAGCTGAGCGAGAATGATGAATCTCCTAAGGCTGATTAGAGGACCTTTATATCTAACTATTGTAGTAGACGATATATCATGCATGAATTTTGTCTTGTGGCTAGATTTCAAGAAGATTCTAGAGACTCACATGTTGCAGCAGTGAAGAGGATATTTAGATACTTGAAGGAAACACCAGATCATGGCTTATGGTATCCAAAAGATACTTACTTTACTCTAAGTGCTTACACATATGTAGATTAGGTTGGTTGCATAGATAACAAGAAAGTACAAGTGGTGGTGTATTCTTTCTTGGATTAAGATTGGTGTCATGGCTAAGCAAGAAACAAGATTCAACATCTTTATCTACTGTAGAGGTAGAATATATTACAGTAGCATCTTGTTGCACACAAGTTTTGTGGATGCGAAAAAACATTGAAGGATGTCAGAATGGTATATGATGAACCAATTTTTATCTTTTGTGATAATGAGAGTGATATCAATATATCAAAAAATATAGTAATGCATTCAAGGAAACTAGTATCACTTTTTGAGAGAGAAGGTTGTAGAGAATGAAGTGAAGCTTGAATATGTGCCTACAAAGGATCATGTTGTTAACATATTCACTAAGTCTCTTCCTAAGGATACTTTTGAGTATCTCTAGGAGAAGTTGGGGGTTATTGATCCTCCTTTGAATTAGATGCATAAGGAGATGCATCAATTTAGTGGATCTCAAGATTCATTCTTTGGTCTAGACTGATGTTGGTGGGTACCTCTCAAGGGGAGTAGGTAGTGTCATTATTGGTTGTTGCAGTAAGGATGAGTGAGTGTTGTCATTATGTAGTAGTTATTGATTGATGTAGTTTGGTGTGTGCTCATAAGGGGGAGTATGTAGAGCAAAAAATGAAAGGAATTTGCAAAGAAATGGTGAATAGTATGATTGATGTCAAAGGGAGAAAAAGATGCAAATGTGTTTCCCTTTGGCATTGATTTCAAAAGGGGAGATAGAGAAAAGTAAAAAATGTTCAGTGGAAAAAGGGAGAGAACAGTGTAGTTGAGAAAATAATGAAAGAAGTTGAGAAGAGAGTAATGTGGAAAAGGAGAGTATGATGTAAGGGGGAGAAAGAAAGACAAGAATAGTTGGTATGGAGCAAGAGTATTAATGATTAGAGTTGTTGTGTTTGTTGTTAATGGGAGTATGATGTAAGGGGGAGAAAGAAAGAGAAGAAGAGTTGGTATGGAGCAAGAATATTGATGATCAGAAGTGTTGTGTTTGTTGTTGATGGTTTTTCCCATCATGTGTTGCATCAACAACAAAGGGGGAGGTTGTTGCAAGTATGTGCAGTTGATGTTGTCATTGATGTCAACAAGATTGGGTGTTTTCATTGGTGTCAACTAAATGAGGAGTTTGTTGCAAGGATGTGAGCAATTGGTATTGAGTTGATGTTGTATTTGATGATGCTTTTGTAACTGTGGATAAAGTAAACTAAATACAATTAAATACACCTCTTAACGAAACATTGTATCAAGATTTAAACATGAATTAAACTAATTTAAAATATAGAAAAGCTTGAATGTGTCCCATTGTCTCCTATCTCCAAAGATTTATCAAATTACAGAAGCTCTTAGATTTGTAAGCACCGTAACTGTTTAAATGCCTATGTAGAGAATGGAATGGATGCTAAATGCAATGATGTGATGATTAAGAATGATTTCCAAATGATATAATGCTACTGTAAACTATCCTGATGCAAACTGATAAAAGGAAGCTATAGTAAAAACTAATGATGTTGCTGTGATATGAAATCTACTGATGCCATGATGCTATGATGATACTAAAATGCTAATGCTAATGCTTATGATTGCTTGGTTACTTGGTTGTATTCCTACAGAGTAAGTTTGCATAAATTAGGATTTCTCGGATCATTTTGATGCTTCAGAAGGCTATATATATATTTCTGGCAACAGTTTTGCACAGGGGTAACACAACAGAGGCTGAGATTAAATCTTGAGGTTTGAATGGTAAGAAATGAGAAGGTGGAACTGATCATGGGGGATTGTTCCTCCCCATGAAAACACTAGGCAAGATGAGAGGAAAGATTTGAGGAAGAAGATTGAGAGGATTGCTTGCAAGTTTGTCCCCAAGGCTTTTCCTGTGAATGCCAGTTAAATTAATTAGATTTGAAAAATCTAATTTTATTGGTGAGTGAATAGAGGGATTTGATTTATGCATTTATTTGAATATATTTGATTTATTCAAATTTAGCAAATTAGGAAGATTTAATTAAATAAAACAAATATTTGGTATTTGCTCATTTAATAAAGAGGAATATGATAAGATAATTAAATAATACCAACTATTGAAGTTGTGTATTTAATTCAATGGAATAATATGATAAAATAGAAGAATTAATAGTGAACTTAATATAAATAAATATTTTTATTTATTTACTAAGTAGATGAATTGAGATTAATTAATCAAATAAGTCGTATTTAATTAATTAGATTCTCTAGACCATTTTTTAGGTGTCTACATTTTGCCCCTCTTTGAAGTGATGTGTTTACACATTGCTTCAAAGAAAATTGTGTGCTACTGCTGCTAGTATTGATGAAAAAAAAAATAGAATGCCCAAACATGTTTTCAAGTGATTGATGGTTATATGCCCCCTCGAGAGATAAATTAATGAATTTTTTATTGTTTTTGGATTTTTCAGAATTTTTCAAATTTTTATGATTTGTTGATGATTTGATATAGATTTGATGATAAAATAATTCATCTCCTAATAATTGATGAAGAAAGTGGTCCTAGATGAATTTCAATTTATCTCCCCTTTTAAAAATTAAATCAATCTCATAAAAATCCCCTTTTAAATAACCTATAAAAGGTTAAAAAGGTCTTTTTCAAAATCATTTGTACATTGTGACTTTTGAAAACTTGTGAGAGAGATTCTTGTGTTACTTGGAGCAAGATGTCGATTCCATATCACACCCACCGTTTCAAGCGTGTTCGACGAAATCAGCAGCCGGTTGCATTTGGACCTCCGGTATGTCCATTTTTTCCTTGGTTTTCATGCATTTCCTTGTTTTTTGTGTATTTTTCAGGTTTCTAAATTTAAACTCCTTTTAGCGCTTTTACAATCCATTGTAGCGCTTCTATAATTTTAGTGCTTAGGAGGTCTGTTTTAGCGCTTCGGTAGGTTAGGTTAGCGCTTTGCAAAGTTTAGCGCATAGGATAGCCGTTGTAGTGCTTCTGTAAGATACATTAGCACTTTCAGAATTTTAGCACTTTGATTAGATTTTGTAGCACTTTGACCTCCTGTTTTAGCATATTTAGAGTTTTAGCGCTTTTACCAAAACTGTTAGTACTTTGACCAAATAGAATGGCGCTTTTGATAAAATGGTGCTTTGTCTGTCTATCATAGTGCTTTTATTTGATGAAATGGTGCATGTCATTGTTTTAGCGCTTTTAATGCCCTTTTGAGCACAGTTAAATCAAAGTGTGTGATTTTTGTCAATTTGTTCTTGATGTTCTTGATTTCTAATCGTATCAGCTGTTGGTTTGATATGAATGATTTTTCCAATCAAGTACATGATTTTTCGACCTCATGATAGGCGAGGTCTGATGTTTTTTTTGATGATAACTATCCTCATGATAGGTGAGGAATAATTATGATTGACATAGCTCATGATAAGAGAGGTTGATTTGATGCATTGATGATGACCTCATGATAGGTGAGGCTCATTTGATGCATTGTTGATTGACCTCATGATAGGTGAAGTTGATTTGATGCATTGATGATTGACCTCATGATAGGTGAGGTTCAATGATGTGTGCTCATGAGATTTGATCAAAATTCTCACCAAGAGCTGACTTGATTTGATATGGTATTTTAATGTTATTTGATGATTGACATGAATTTATTGACTTTGATCTTGTTATGATAATAGGAGCGATTGGGGAAACTCCAGGTTCGAGTGTGTTTCCCTTGGACATTTGATCTTATACCACAGTTGGCATAGCCTGAGACAGCTATTATCACACGTTGTGGATTGTCTCCTCTCCTATGTATGCCCCATATTAGGATTAATCGGGGTTTGTTGACAGTGCTAGCTGAGAGGTGGCATATCAAGCACAACACCTTTCACCTTCATACTGGTGAGATGACAGTCACCCCAAAGGATGTCTAGAAAATTCTACAGCTTTTGATTGTTGGAGATGTTATCATATATGATTTGACAGAGTAGGGTGGGACTGATTCCCTTCATAGAGTGTTTCAAGATGATGGTATTTTTGGAGAGTGGATTCCATGGCATGAGATGGTTGATGCATACACCACTTTTCCTATAGTACTTGTTGGTTTCATCGGCAGATTCCTTACTCTTGATCACAAGTCTAAGGGATTCTCAGTTGGTTGGGGCTATTTTTTGGAGAGTATGGTTGTTCATGGCACCATATTTGCTTGGGGAATGTGTAGGCTTTCCCATTTATATCATGATTTACATTTAGTTGTGTATCTCCATCGTCAAAGTTTATTAGTCGACATTACTTTGCTTCAGGTATGGGCGTGGGAGCACATAGCTGTTACACGTCTAGTTCTAGTTAGACATAGGCCACCCATGAGACCTTATGTGTTCAGATATGTCAGCCCACTTACTCAATCTAGACTGGGTAAGTTAGAGTATTGGAGGAGAGTTATTGACGATAGAGTCTATGACATGGCATCCCTACCTAGATTGTGATCATTAGGACGATGATGATATTCATCTACCATTTCTTTGTTATTTGATGATCCTAATTGGCCGCACCAGTGCTCATCGGGTTTTAGAGAGATTCTTGATCAGACGGGTTTATAGACAATATGGGATGGTACAGGGTATGCCCTAGGGTGTTGCTCACTACTCGTTGTCAGTCGAATACAGCAAATTGTGAGCCTTGTTTGTCATATGTTGCGGTAGTTTAGGAATTTTAGGCTTTATAGACATTTGTGTGGGACATTCGGCCAGATATTGTCAAGCCTCTAGTTACAATAGATTATGCTGAGTTTTTCGCTTTGTATCCGTTTCCACGCCTTACCATTCTAGATGAGGCTGCCCCATTACCTGTAGAGGAGGATGTTCCCATTGCACACGGTCGGAGATGAAGGAGACAAGATTTTGGAGGGGTTGAGGAAAAGGATGTTGGTGTGGTTGGTGAGGCAGATGTCGAACCTGAGGAGGATGTTGGGGTAGAGGAGGATGTTAAGGTAGAGGAAGATGTTGGTGGTGAGAGCAGTGAAGACGAGAGCAACGGAGATGAGAGCAGCGGAGATGAGATATTTGATAATGGAGAGGTTGCGGGTGGGTCAGACCCTACTTTAGATTTTCGTGGTGACACTATGCTCGTAAGAGGCAGGCTATGGGAGGTGTTTTAAAGTGACTGTAGATAGCAGATCTTCAAGTTCAATTAGAGACCATTCAGAAGCAGCTTCTTCAGGCTCAAGGTTTACTAGAGCAGACCTAGGCTCAGATGCAGGCACATGCTAAGTTGTATGCAGAGACTCTATCATTAGTGCAGGCTCAGTTAGTCACAGCTCAGTCACAGATTGTAGTATTGATAGCTGAGAGGGATGCAGCCAGACAGACAATCGAGGCAGCCCAAGCTTAGATTACTTCGTTGAAAACCGAGAGGGATGCAACTAGGTTTACAATAGAGGGTGCTTAGGCTTCTATCGATAGATTACACAGACTAGCAGATGGTACCTCCCTAGTAGATTACATGCGAGAGGTTGCTCGCATTGGTGAGGAGATTGAGTTCTATAGAGTGTGATATTATGACACAATTCCTTTTGAGCAAAGAGTTAGTTATGTGAGGTCTTGTTCTACCAGGTCATGATCCAGGGCTGTTAGTGGAGGTGGTACCCAGCCCCTACCTAGAGATCCTAGGGATCCTCGTTCTTCTGGTGGTAGGGGTCCTGATCCTGCGATGCCCACACTGTCTAGAGCCAACAACACTTGATTGTTGTCTGTGTTACATTTGATATGTGATGTAGACTTTGATTATTTTGATATACAACCATATTTGGTTTTATATCTCTCTTCATTTC
Source organism: Sequoia sempervirens (assembly GCA_007258455.2). Taxonomy (NCBI): domain Eukaryota; kingdom Viridiplantae; phylum Streptophyta; class Pinopsida; order Cupressales; family Cupressaceae; genus Sequoia; species Sequoia sempervirens. Next base: position 75,834 of record VDFB02025742.1, read on the forward strand.
AAACATCATTGTATACTTGACATTGTGATTTTGTTTATATATGAGATGCAGCGGATTCTTCCCTCTATTATGTGTTCTATATGATTCTCCGATGGATGCATTTTCTTCAATGTTCTATATGCTATGTGATGGTTTTATTATTATGATGGTATGCTTTGATATGATGTTGTTCTATCTATGATGCACATAATGGTAATGTATGGATGCATGTTATATGGATACATGATGTATATGGATTCATGATTATGGATTGATGTGTTTAAATGATATACTATATGTGATGTAAATGCAAATATATGGATGAAAATGTTGAATGATACATGATGCAATAAATTGATGGACTTTATGATCAAATGGATGGATTATATATGGATATGTGATATAATAAATGGATGAATGTAATGAGTTATGATGATGATGTATGTTTATGAAAATGGAATGATATAGATATATGTATGTTGAGATTTGTGTTATGATATGATGAGAATGTAAAATGATTTGATTGAAATGTGTGAATGATGAAATGATGATGTAAATACTTTTAATGTATGTGAATGAATATGATGATGCAACTATATGATCATGAGGATGTTTTTGTTAATGTCAAGTATACTCAGTCTATTATGATAAAAGATAATTGTTTAATGAATAATTCACCAATTTTGTAACAAATACTCTGTAGATGTAACACTATTATGGATGCAATCTACTTTTACCATGCAAATCTATATATAAACATAGGCATTTTAATAGTACCTTTGTGCTTTGTATCATCATTGAGTTTTTAAAATGTTGAAAGTGAGTAGAAGCATCGATGGTATAATGTAAACCAATGATGACCTGAGTACTACTTCCATGATTTTTGATATTGCAAGTGAACACAAGCATCGAGGTATAATTAAACCGAGATGACCTGAGCATTTCTTGCGTAAACAAACAAGAATTAACCACTTTCCTATGTGAATTGGAATGTCATCCATGATACTTTGTAGAGCATTTCCCACGACAATTCACACAGTAATTATGATTAATTCACAGACAGTAGACAAAGAAAATACCATTTCTTCTTCCTGGCTTCTCTAGTTCAATGCATCATTGAGTTGCTCCAAAAAAATGATAACAATGATCAAAATTACAACATATCTTACATTTGCTTATAGTATTAAATCATTTATTCAGATTAGATCATCCATCCTAATTTTATGATGTTTTTATTTTTTCAAGATTTTGGATCAAACCTAACCTAAAGACCTATCCTAGGGGCCTTGAGGGCTGATCAATGATTAGCCTTGCCTACGCTATACACGCAAATACCATGTAGTTCAACTGACACAGACACATGTTTTTACTTTTTGAGACTGACCTTTTTTTTTACTTGTTTTTGGATTTTTTGTTGTGATATGGATGTCCAATGTGTTTGTGATGGTGATTGATGTTTCATGTTGGGTTGTGTTTCGATCACTCTTTTTGTTTCTTTTGTCCATTTTGTTAAGCTTAAGATTTATGTTGCCCCCAATGATCTTCAGATGTTGCCCCCAAGACAGGGTGAGACATGACCATGTGATATGATATGATATGATAATGGATGTAAAATGATGTTGGAAGTAACGACCATGACATGTGTCCAAATAGATGGGAGAGCTGATTTGAATCACAAATAGCGCCTATTTCAAGGTTTTCACTATATGTTTTTATTGTAGCTTTTCATTCTTTTTGTTTTTTTGTTTTTATTTTTTTGTATTTTTCCGTCACCGAGATGCCTGTTTTCTAGGTTTTCATCAAGGTAATCCTTTTCAAAAACTAATTCATGCACTAAGTGATTCAGGTATAGAATTTTCTAAGATGGATACTGTTGATAGGTTCATCAAATAGATCCCCTTTTGGTGTAGACAATTGATATGCTCTTGATCCATACACTAATATGATTACAAAGGGACCTAACCAGTTAGGTTCAAACTTCCCTTTCTTTTCTCTATCCTGTTGATTCTTAGGGTTTTCCTTTAGGACCAAGTCTCCAATTTGAAAGACTCTAGGTTTTACCCTATGATTGTAACTCCTTGACATTATTTTCCGGTAGGCCTTCAAATGATTGACTACTTGTTGACGTCATTCATCCAGTAACTCCAGTTCCTATAGCCTTGAAACTTTGTAATCCTCATCTGTTATGATACCCTTCAATGATAAACAGAGTGATGGTATTTCTACCTCAATTGGTAGAATGGCCTCTAATCCATACACCAAGGCATATGGTGTAGCTCCTATTGGTGTTCTGATGCTGGTTCTATAGGCCCATAGTGCAGGATTTAACTAAAAATTCCAATCATGTCCAACATCGTTTACCATCTTCTTAGTATTTTTAGGATTGTTTTATTTGAGGCTTCTGCTTGGCCATTTCCCTATGGATAGTATGGTGTTGAAAAACGATGTTGAATATGGAATTGTTCACATAATTCCTAGATGTCCTAATTTTTAAAAGGCCTACCATTGTCTGTGATAATGGATTGAGGTACCCCGTACCGACAGATGACGTAGTTGAGTATGAAAGATGAAATCTATTTTCTAGTGACAGTTGTTAAAGGAATTGCTTCTATCCATTTTGTGAAATACTCTGTTGTTGTGATGATGAACTTGTGTCCATTAGATGAAGGATTTATTTTCCCTACTAGGTCTAGTCCCCATTGACAAAGGGGCCATGTGGATGTAAAAGGTTGTAATTCTTGCGTCGACGCATGGATTAGATTACCATGAATCTGACATTTCTGACACTTTTTAACATATTGATATGCCTCCCTCTCCATGTTTGGCCAATAATACCCTAAACAGAGGAGTTTCTTAGCTAGGGTTAGCCCAGTTGAATGAGTCCCAAAAATACCTTCATGGACCTCTTGTAAGGATGTTTCAGATTTGTGGTGCTCTAGACACCAGAGAAGAGTACAATCTACACATCGACGGTAAAGGATGTCAGCGATTAATATTTGTCATGCCAATTGACGGATAAAGTTATGCTTTTAGTTTCTAGAGAGATCAAGAGGAAGAATGTTATCTTTGAGGTAAGTATAGATCTCTCCATATTGTGAGGGTTGAGTGCTGGTTATGTGGCATATGATTTGTGAATTAGGGTTATTCGTATGCAGGATTAGATACTTGTTCAACCATAAACTCATATCGACCTTTCTTTTCTGATAATTGCAAAAGGGAGGCAATTGTTGCCATGACATTTGCAGCTTTGTTTTCTGCCCTTGGTATTTGCTCGAACTTGATATCCATGAAGTACTTTTTGAGATCATCTATCATTTGCTTATAAGGCATGAGCTTCTCATCCTTTGTTTGATACTCGTCATTTACTTCATAAATGACAAGTTGTGAATCCCCATATACTTGCATTTCTATGATTTTCCATTCAATATCTATTTTGATGTCGATAATCAATTCCTTATACTTAGCTATATTGTTTGTACATGGAAACATTAACCTATAGCATCTTGGAATGGTGTGTCCTTGAGGTGTGACAAATACAATTCATGCACCAGCTTCTCTTTGTGTATATGATCCATCAAAATAAAGTCTCCATTGTTGTGTTGTAACATTCATGATGTCGGCATCTGGAAATTCAATGTTCATTGGATGATGATCTTGTAATGGAGCTTCAGCTAGTTGATCTGATATTACCTATCCTTTGATGGCTCTCCTGTCGACATATTGGATGTCAAACTCGCTTAAGATCATGACCCATTTTGCTAGTCTTCCTGTTAGAGCAACCTTACCAAGTAGGTATTTCAATGGGTCTATTTTTGCTATGAGC
>VDFB02025742.1:79735-119083 GCA_007258455.2 Sequoia sempervirens
CCATCGTCATGGGTGGGGATAGAAACCGCACTGAGCCTAAATCTTGTGACACTACGAAGCAGAGAAAGGAAGTGTGGGAGATTTTAGAGAAGGGTGGCCTAACTCCCTTCATGGAGAAACTGCATGGAAATAATACTCAGGTTACTGCCCTGGTCGAGAAAGGATGGAACGGGAGAACCCTCGAGTTGGGTGGCAGGGAAATTGAGGTGGACAAGGAGTTTATAGCTCAGATTACTGGCCTTCTGATTAAGGGCATGAAGGTGTACAGGGATAAAAAAGAGTCATTGGCTACGATGTCTCTTTTCTTCAAGCAGAATGAGAGTGATGACTTGAAGCCTGCAAAGAGTGGAGGGTATCTTAGGACTTCCTTGAAAGCTCTCTGGTGGGATATTGTCAAAGAAATCATGAGGTATGTTACCCTGGAAGGAAGGTATACGGCCATTAACAATTACCATTTTCTGTTGCTTAATCATTTTAGGCACAAAAAATGGGTGTCTTTTCCCTATTATTTGCTGGTGTCGATGGATTGTGGGATTAAAGAGCATAGGAAGAACCCCAAAAACCCTATATTGCATGCGGGGCTGATTCTTTTAATATATGAACATGTTAAAGCACATGATGTCCAAAAGACTCTGGTTACTCTGAAAACTAAAGCTAGGGAGGGTTATGATACTGAGTCAGGTGAGGAAAGGGCTTCTAAGAAACTAAGGAAGAGGAGGCTAATGTTAAATAAAGATTCTGAGTCAGACATGGATGATGTTGATTATGTCCCTGATTCGTATGCTTCTTTGGAGGAGGGCCCCATATCCCCTGTGCAGGGTAAATCTAGGAAAAGGAATTTTATTGAGGAAGTGGGCTATATGACTTGCAGTGATGATGTGGAGGTTACTTTTCCTTTAAAGGGGAACAAATACAAAAATGAGCTTTATGGGGAAGCTTCCTCTCCTCCCCCTGAATCTAGACTTGTGCAGGATCCTGAGGAAGGAAGTCGGAAGAGAATGGTTTTGAAGAATTCCCCTTTCTTTGTGGCTGGTGGCTTCCATGGTGGGGATGTTCCAAGAATTTTCATTAGGTTTCCTAAGTAGAAGGATAGAGTTGTGGGTGGTGATCAAGCTGCGGGAGCTAAGAAAGTGTGGGAGCTAAGAAAGTGGACATGAAGAGGATTCAGAAGAGGTTGGTTGTTGCAAAGAAAATTGCTAACTCCATTCATAGGATGAAGTCTCATGTGACTGTTGCTAAAGGTAAGGCTGCCTCTGAGGAAAAGGTCCATGAGAGTTCCTCTGAAGAGGATGTTTCTAAGGGAAATCGCATTGAAAACTTTGATAGGGAAAATCTTTCTGATGTGTTGGGTTCGGCCTGTGACAGTGCCAATGTTCTTTTTAAACTTTTTAAATGGTTTTTTCATGAGATTAATAGGACTAATGTTTGCATTAGAAGCATTACTTGTAAGGCTGAGGATCCTACGATCCAGAGCTAAATTGATAACTTAATGGTTGGTCTCAATACTGTTGCTAATACTGTGGTGGAGGAAACCGTCAATCTGAAACAAAGTATGGAGGTTAGAATGTTCTCCCTTGAGGAGAAAATTGACAAAATTTGGAACATGGTTATGAAGAGTGGGGAAGATCCCAAAGTCTTGGGTAGGCCAAACTCTACAAAGGATTTTTCCCCTATTAAGAGAAAGGAAATTTTGTCTACTGATGAAATGGTTGTTGAGGGTAAGCGGACTGGGGAGGATTATGTTGCTGCTGAGGGTTCTGCGAAAGGTTTTATTTTGAGCTCTGAGGTAAATACTGGTGGGCCTGGGGTTAGGACTAGAAATAGACTGAAAAATCAGGTTGGGGCCTCGAGTTTCAAGGTTTTTGATACTAGGGTTAAGGGATAGAAGCTTGATGCTAGTGAAATGGAAGTTGTTGAAATTCTGAACAATATGTAGTGTTGTGTGTCATTTTTTGGCTGCTTTTTGGCTGGTGGTTTGTTGTCATTGGGCTGATGGTTGTTTCTTGTTGTTTCCTTTTTGTGTCAGCTATTACTTTTTGTAAAGGGTTCCAAGCCCCTTCAAAACCCATTTTTTACCTCTAATCAAACATTATGACATCCCTATCCTACTTATTAGTTTGTTTTTATTTTTTAAATTATATTTTCTATTATTTAATTATTTGAAGATTCTTTTTATAATGTTTTAATTTAAATTCTATGGTACATAAATTTATCTTATTTATAAACTTATTCAAAATTGATTATTTATTATTTTACTATTTTTTATAAATATATAATTATATTATTAATTATTATTATTATATATATGTAAAAATTTTATAATTATTAATTAATAACTATTATATTATTATTTGATATAAAATATAATTACTATATTATATATTTTATATAATACAAATTAAATTATATAATTATATTTATAAATATATATACTGAAATATAATTATATATAACAATATATAGATTGTATTATTATTATTTAAGTATAAAATATATAGGTTATTATTTATTTACTACTATAGATATATTTAAATACAAAAATATATATAAGTTATTATTTATTTACTACTATAGATATATTTAAATACAAAAATATATATAATAGTATATATAGGTTAGAATACAAAATATTAAATATAAGTATGATTATATTTACTATTATTTACTACTATTTTGATTATATTGTATTCCTATATATTATAATAGTAGTAATATAACTTATATATACTATTATACATATTTTTATATTTAAATATAATAGTAAATAATAATAATTATAATAGCAAATAATACTAATAATAATAGTAAATATAATAGCAATAATAACAAGAAATATAATAGTAATAATGGATCATGGTTTTACCGCTAGTCTAAGCCATGATGAAGGAGCCCAATCCAAGTGGGTCCTGAACATGGATTTACTGCCAACCCATAGTGTACATGATGGAGCCTCTCAATATAGCCCACAAAGGTAATGATGGAGCCCCATGGTATAGCCTAGTGTCACTAACAATGTAGATTATTTTTAATTTTTTAATTTTACAATTTTGCAAAATTGTTTTACCTAGCCCGAAAGTGTACATGATGGAGCCCTCACAAGATAGCTGTGCCACTAGCAATATAGATTATTTTTACAATTTTGCAAAATTACTTTACCACCACCATAGTGTACATGATGGAGCCCTACATAGCTAGTGCCACCTAATTCATAATTTCGTAATATAGATTATTTTTTAAATATAACTATTATATTTACTATTATATTTACTTTTTCTTAGACTATTGTGAATTGGTGGGTATCCATTCCCTATAAACTATAGTGCTCTAATAAACTTTTACCATGTGACCGGCACTAGCACTATTATATTTACTATTATTATTTTCATTATATTTATTACTATTATTACTATTATTATATTATCAATATATTATTATTACTTACTTTCATTAATACTATTATATTATCAATTTATTTTATATTAACATACATATAGCTTTTAAGAACATATGACTCTCAAGAACAGCTTGGCTTCGAGCGAGAAAAGGAGCGGGGCTCCTAGTTTGAATTCTAATGGCGTTGATGATGGGGAAAGTTCAAAATCTGACGAGGATGATGCAGGGTCTTTGGAGTGCACTATGCATGAATGGCTGAAGGTGTTATGTGCTTGCTCACTATTCTCAATGTGCTTTGTGGGTAATTTGTTCTCTGCTTCCCCTATTCTCCATGAACTTGGGTTTTCTGCTTGGGCACGTTGTTTTCAGAGTGTTGTGACTGGTGTTACCCATGTTCCCACTCTCTCCGTGAACTTGGGTATGGATTCATGGTTGCTCTGGTATTTGGTGGAGGCCAAAGATGGTGTTTTGGTTAGGTTGCTATGTTTGTCATTTTGGGGCAAAGGCGGATGGATCTTCTGGCCTTCACTTCTTATCCTTGGTGAAGGCTATGTTGTTACTTCGGTTGTGTGGCTTCATCTTGTCTTTTGTGGGTTGGTTGCTGCTCTACACCGATGGTTTGAGGCACATCTCAGGGCTCTCTCCTTGTGATGGATCTTGGTGGAGTTTTTTTGTGGGTGGATTGGGGTGATTCCCCTTAGTGGTTCTGTGAGTGACCATCTACATTTGGTGGTTCTCTATGGTGTCAAGACTCCTCTGTGCTAGGGGCTCGAGGTTCTATGGAGGGTGGTGTTGGTGGCCCCTATTCTTGTTGGGCTCTCTAAAGGATGGTTGTTTCCTATGATGGCTTCATTTTTCTACAAAAAGGATGTTGCCTTTTGTGCGATTTCTGAGGTCCATTTGTTGGCGGACGGGTGGATTGTTTGGCGGTTGTAGTGGGTGTTGAGGCACCTCTGGAGGACAATTGTTGTGTTCTGTGGTGCTAGTCTAGTTTGGAATTTTATGTTGGTGCTTCCTATTGTTTCTTCCACCTGGATTCCTTGGGAGGAGGTGTGGGCCTGTTCTACTGATGTTCCTATTGTCTACCTATTTCTACAATTGTGATGTTCTATTGAGGTGAATATTGCTCCTATTGAGGTGGAGGTGCTGATTGTGGGTCTAGTGGGTGGCGCTTCTCTCCTTTTTTAGTTCATATTGAGGTGGAATGTGCTTGCTTTAGAGGGAATTTATGTTGGTAGTCTTGGTCTCAAGATTTCTTCCCTCTCTAATAGAGGGAGCCCCAACCATTGAGGTGGTTTTTGGGTTGGCATTGGGGTGGTGGATGCTTCTGGAAGATCGCTCCTCTACTGTGATTGGTGAGTTGTACCCCTTTGGGGTTGAGAAGATGACTAGTTATGGTTCGGCTTTGAGTGAAAGATATGCGGCTCTTGGTCTCATGCCAGGAATGGGATGTAAGCCTATTTTTGGATTGGTTTGCTCTAGGTCTTTGGTTTTTGTTGTGGTTCTACTGTTAATGGCCTGTAGGGCCTTGTTCTGTGGGGACCGCATCCTTGTTGTTATGTGGTCTTTATCTGCTGGTGATGGCCCGTAGGGCCTTGTTCTAAGGGTTTTCACCCCTTGCTTTTGTTTCTTTTCTCATGTTTTGTTGTTGTCCTGCTAGGCATTGTCTCTACAAGGATGGCACTCCTTTATTTGCTACTTTATTCTTTTAAAATGATAAGAGAAAGTGATTTCAACTCATCCAAAGATCAATTCAACTATGAGTTTTTTTATAAATTATTTTAATTTGATCTATATAGAAATATATCAATTATTAATTATAATAATTTCATACTTTTAATTATTAGTTACCACTATTATAATATATATAATAGTATGAAATTATTATAATTAATAATTAATATATTTCTATATAGATCAAATTAAATTAATTTATAAAACTCATAGTTTAATTGATCATTGATGTGGTTAGGAAAAAAAAAACTATATGTATGTTAATATAAAATAAAATTGATAATATTTAATAGTAATATAGACCAAAAATAAATGCTAATGTTAATATTGTTACTCATATTGTTTAATGTTTATTTGTGTGACTAATTATTTAGTTGTGTTTTTTATCTAATGATCAAATTAGTTATATATTTAGTCATTTATAGCCGTGTTGCAAAAAATAGTAGAATTTAGTCATTTTTAGTTGTCGTGACTAAAAGTTTTAGTCATGTATTCATTTATTTGTCAAATTCTACTAGTGAATCATACATACACTTCCAAATACACACACCTATTAGATTTGATCTTTCTTCAAATTCACGTTTCACCAATATCAGTGAGACTATATCTAGAACCACAGCACAAAAACATTCTTTTCAAGGAAATGCAAAATCTCAGAGAAATGGCTGAGATACACATAGCTAAACTCTATCATGCATAACTTCTAGGATATTTCACAAAACATCACAAAATCTTGATTTTTCCTGAATCTGATAGACATCAACCCATGGTTAAAATCATAGAGTGATATCACATAGCATAGTGGAGTGTAGACCGACACAAGAACCACAAACAAATGTCAAGAGAAGCACTTAGCTAATTTCTTGTATATAACCATATTTTTCATACCAAATTATTTTGTACATGTATCTTTGTAGCACTTTCAAAACATACTAAGTTGATCATAAAAATGTTGACATCAATGACAACATTGATCAAGCAGTATTACGTGATTCATGCTTATGTTACCAATAGACGAAAACTTCCAACAATATCCTTCTTCTCCTTCTCCCAACACAAGGATTCCTCAATATAATGGAGTGGTTGAAAGAAAGAATAAGACTATTCAAGAAGCTATAAGGACAATGATGAAAGAAAAAATCTACTGGAAGTCTATTGGAGAGAAGCAATTCATACTGTTGTTTACATACTTAACAGAGTGCAAGCAAGAGAAAACAACACAAAGAATCCCTATGAGATATGGTATGGAAGGATTCCTACTATCAAATACTTTAGAGTGTTTGGAAGCAAATTCTATATTAGAAGAGATGAAAACTTAGGAAAATTTTATGTAAGGTCTAATGAAGGTATATTCCTTGGGTATTCTCCTAAAAGAAAAGCTTACCAGCTACAACAAGAGGCTAAGAAATATTATTGAGAGTGCAAGTGTCAAGGTTGATGAAGACCTACAAAAGAATTCAATGGTGATAGATTGATATGAATTAGATGAGTCTTCTTGAAAAGAAGAAGAAAATGCTAAGGGAAATGAAGTGTAGATTGAAGAGGAAGAAGCTCTAGAAAGAATTCCTAAAACTCCTAAGTATGTGCAAAAGAATCATTTTGAAGAATAGATAATTGGTGATAATAGAAAAAGTGTACTGACAAGAAAGAAAGTTACTGAAGAATAGGGAAATCTATGTTTACTTTCTAAAGTTGAACCTAAAATAGTGATTGAAGCATGCAAGGATGAGTATTGGATTAAGGAAATGGAAGAAGAACTAATACTGATTGAGAATAATTAAACTTGGGAACTTGTCCCAAGACCAACAAACAAGAATGTGATTGGAACTAAGTGGGTATTCCAGAAAAAATTGAATGAGAATGGAGAAGTGGTAAGAACAAGGCAATCCTTGTGTGTAAAGGCTACTCACAAGTAGAAGGAATAGACTTTGAGGAGAGATTTGATTTGGTGGCAAGAATGGAATCTATCAGGATATTTTTTGGCTTTTGCAGCATAAAAGGATTTCAAAGTATATCAAATGGATGTGAAGTCAACTTTCTTGAATGGAGAATTAGAAGAAGAAATATACATAGAACAACTAGAAGGATTTCTCAATTATCAGATAAACTAGATATGGTTTGTAGATTGAAGAAGGTATTATATGGATTGAAGCAAGCTCCTAAAGCTTGGTATGCAAGGTTAGACGGTAATCATTATAGCAAGGATTCAATAAAGGTACCACAGTAGCAATTTACTTCAAAGTTGAAAAAGATCAACATTGATTGTGGTTGTGTATGTTGATGACATAATTCTTTAGAGGAATTGAAGCCGTGTAAGAAATTTGCAGAAAAGATGTAGAAAAAAATTGAAATGTCAATGTTTGGGGAGATGAATTTCTTCCTTGGGCTACAAATCAATCAAACAGATAAAGGTATTTTCATTTCACAATAAAAGTATGTCAAGGAAATGTTGAAGAAGTTTTGAATAGAAGATTCTAAAGTGGTGTGTACCCTATGGTTACTAGTTGCAAGCTAAGCAAGAATGATGAATCTCCTAAGGCTGATCAGAGCAAGTATAGATCAATGATTGGAGGACCGCTATATCTAACTGCTATACTAGACCATATCATGCATGCATTTTGTCTTGTGGCTAGATTTCAAGAAGATCCTAGAGAGTCACATGGTGCAGCAGTGAAGAGGATATTTAGATACTTGAAGGGCACTCCAGATCATGGCTTATGGTATCCAAAAGATACTTACTTTACTTTGAGTTCTTACACATATGTAGATTAGGTTGGTTGCATAGATGACAAGAAAGTACAAGTGGTGGTGTATTCTTTCTTGGATTAAGATTGGTGTCATGGCTAAGCAAGAAATAAGATTCAGTATCTTTATCTACTGTAGAGGTAGAATATATTACAGTAGCATCTTGTTGCACACAAGTTTTGTGGATACGAAAAACATTGAAGGATGTCAGGGTGGTATATGATGAACCAATTTTTATCTTTTGTGATAATGAGAGTGATATCAATATATCAAAAAATACGGTAATGCATTCAAGGAAGCTAGTATCACTTTTTCAAAGAGAAGGTTGTAGAGAATGAAGTGAAGCTTGAATATGTGCCTACAAAGGATCATGTTGTTAACACATTCACTAAGTCTCTTCCTAAGGATACTTTTGAGTATCTCTGGGAGAAGTTGGGGGTTATTGATCCTCCTTTGAATTAGATGCATAAGGAGATGCATCAATATAGTGGATCTCAAGATTCATGCTTCGGTCTAGACTGATGTTGGTGGGTACCTCTCAAGGGGAGTAGGTAGTGGCATTATTGGTTGTTGCAGTAAGGATGAGTGAGTGTTGTCATTATGTAGTAGTTATTGACTGATGTAGTTTGGTGTGTGCTCATAAGGGGGAGTATGTAGAGCAAAAAATGAAAGGAATTTGCAGAGAAATGATTAATAGTATGATTGATGTCAAAGGGAGAAAAAGATGCAAATGTGTTGCCCTTTGGCATTGATTTCAAAAGGGGAGATAGAGAAAAGTGAAAAATGTTCAGTGGAAAAAGGGAGAGAATAGTGTAGTTGAGAAAATAATCAAAGAAGTTGAGAAGAGAGTAATGTGGAAAAGGAGAGTATGATGAAAGGGGGAGAAAGAAAGAGAAGAATAGTTGGTATGGAGCAAGAGTATTAATGATTAGAGTTATTGTGTTTGTTGTTAATGGGAGTATGATGTAAGGGGGGTAAAGAAAGAGAAGAAGAGTTGGTATGGAGCAAGAATATTGATGATCAGAAGTGTTGTGCTTGTTGTTGATGGTTTTTCACATCATGTGTTGCCATCAATAACAAAGGGGGAGATTGTTGCAAGTATGTGCAGTTGGTGTTGTTATTGATGTCAACAAGCTTTGGTGTTTTTATTGGTGTCAACTATATGAGGAGTTTGTTGCAAGGATGTGAGAAATTGGTATTGAGTTGATGTTGTCTTTGATGATGCTTTTGTAAGTGTGGATAAAGTAAACTAAATACAATTAAATACACCTCTTAACGAAACATTGTCTCAAGATTTAAACATGAATTAAACTAATTTAAAATAGAGAAAATCTTGAATGTGTCCCATTTTCTCCTCTCTCCAAAGATTTATCAAATTACATAAGCTCTCAGATTTGTAAGCACCGTAACTATTTAAAATGCCTATCTAGATATTAGAATGGATGCTAAATGCAATGATGTGATGATTAAGATTGATTTCCAAATGATATAATGCTACTGTAAACTATCCTGATGCAAACTGATAAAAGGAAGCTACAGTAAAAACTAATGATGTTGTCGTGATATGAAATTTACTGATGCCATGATGCTATGTTGATACTAAAATGCTAATGCTAATGCTTATGATTGCTTGGTTACTTGGTTGTATTCCTGTAGAGTAAGTTTGCATAAATTGGGATTTCTCGGATCATTTTGATGCTTTAGAAGGCCATATATATAGATTTTTAGCAACAGTTTTGCACAGGGGTAACACAACAGAGGCTGAGATTAAATCTGTAGATTTGAATGGTAAGAAATGAGAAGGTGGAGCTGATCATGGGGGATTGTTCCTCCCCATGAAAACACTAGGCAAGATGAGAGGAAATATTTGAGGAAGAAGATTGAGAGGATTGCCTGCAGGTTTTTCCCCAAGGCTTTTCCTATGAATGCCGGTTAAATTAATTAGATTTAAAAAATCTAATTTTATTGGTGAGTGAATAGAGGGATTTGATTTATGCATTTATTTGAATATATTTGATTTATTCAAATTTAGAAAATTAGGAAGATTTAATTAAATAAAACAAATATTTGATATTTGCTCATTTAATAAAGAGGAATATGATAAGATAATTAAATAATACCAACTATTGAAGATGTGTATTTAATTCAATGGAATAATATGATAAAATAGAAGAATTAATAGTGAACTTAATATATATAAATAAATTTTTTTATTTATTTACTAAGTAGATGAATTGAGATTAATTAATCAAATAAGTCATAATTAATTAATTATATTCTCTAGACCATTTTTTAGGTGTCTACATTTTCCCCCTCTTTGAAGTGATGTGTTTACACATTGCTGCAAAAAAAAAATTGTGCTACTGCTGCTAGTATTGATGAAAAAAAATTCAGAATGCCCCAGACATGTTTTCAGGTGATTGATGGATATATGCCCCCTCGGGAGATAAATTAATGAATTTTTTATTGTTTTTTGATTTTTTGGAATTTTTCAAGTTTTTATGATTTATTGATGATTTGATATAGATTTGATGAAAAAATAATTTATCTCTCGATAATTGATGAAGAAAGTGGTCCTAGATGAATTTCAATTTATCTCTGCTTTTAAAAATTAAATCAATCTCATAAAAATCCCCTTTTAAATAACCTATAAAAGGTTAAAAAGGTCTTTTTCAAAATCATTTGTACATTGTGACTTATGAAAACTTGTGAGAGATTATTGTGTTACTTGGAGCAAGATGTCGATTCCATATCACACCCACCGTTTCAAGCGTGGTCGACGACATCAACGGCCGATTGCGTTCGGACCTCTGGTATGTCCATTTTTTCCTTGGTTTTCGTGCATTTCCTTGTTTTTTGTGTATTTTTCAGGTTTTTAAATTTAAACTCCTTTTAGCACTTTTAGAATCCATTGTAGCACTTTGCAATTCAATTGTAGCACTTCTAAGTTATGTTGTAGCACTTCTATAATTTTAGCACTTAGGAGGTCTATTTTAGCACTTCGGTAGGTTAGGTTAGCGCTTTACAAAGTTTAGCGCTTAGGATAACCGTTGTAGCGCTTCTATAAGATACATTAGCGCTTTCAAAATTTTAGCACTTTGATTAGATTTTGTAGTGCTTCGACCTCCTATTTTAGCGTGTTTAGACTTTTAGCGCTTTTACCAAAACTGTTAGCGCTTTGACCAAATAGAATGGCACTTTTTATAAAAAGGCACTTTGTCTGTCTATAATAGCGCTTTTATCTAATGAAATGGCACATGTCATTGTTTTAGTGCTTTTGATGCCCTTTTGAGCACAGTTAAATCAAATTGTTTATGATTTTTGTCAATTTGTTCTTGATGTTCTTGATTTCTGATCGTATCAGCTATTGGTTTGATATGAATGATTTTTCCAATCAAGTACATGAGTTTTCGACCTCATGATAGGCGAGGTCTGATCTTTGTTTTGATGATAACTATCCTCATGATAGGTGAGGAATAATTATGATTGACATACCTCATGATAAGAGAGGTTGATTTGATGCATTGATGATGACCACATGATAGGTGAGGTTGATTTGATGCATTGATGATTGACCTCATGATAGGTGAGGTTGATTTGATGCATTGATTATTGACCTCATGATAGGTGAGGTTCAATGATGTGTGCTTGTGATATTTGATCAAAATTCTCACCAAGAGCTTACTTGATTTGATATGGTATTTTGATGTTATTTGATGATTGACATGAATTTATTGACTTTGATCTTGTTATCATAATAGGAACGATTGGGGAACCTCTAGGTTCGAGAGTGTTTCCCTTGGACATTTGATCTTATACCATAGTTGGCACAGCCTAAGACAGCTATTATCACATGTTGTGGATTGTCTCCTCTCCTATATATGCCCCAAATTAGGATTAATCGGGGTTTGTTGACAGTGCTAGCCGAGAGGTGGCATAGTGAGCACAACACCTTTCACCTTCCTACTGGTGAGATGACAGTCACCCCAAAGGATTTCTAGCAAATTCTACAGCTTCTAATTGTTGGAGATGTCATACATAATTCGACAGAGTAGGGTGGGACTGATACCCTTCATAGAGTGTTTCAAGATGATGGTATTTCCGGAGAGTGGATTCCATGGCGTGAGATGGTTGATGCATACGCCACTTTTCCTATAGTACTTTCTAGTTTCATCGGCGAATTCCTTAGTTATTATCGCAGGTCTAAGGGATTCTTAGTTGGTTGGGGCCGAGTTTTGGAGAGTATGGTTGTTCATGGAACTAGATTTCCTTGGGGCATGTGTATGCTTTCCCTTTTATATCATTATTTACATTTAGTTGTGTATCTCAGTGGTTAGATTTTATCGGTCGACGTTACTTTGCTTCAGGTATGGGTGTGGGAGCACATAGTTGTCACACGTCTAGTTCTAGTTAGACAGAGGCCACCCATGAGACCTTATGTGTTTAGATATGTCAGCCAACTTACTCAGTCCAGACTGGGTAAGTTAGAGTATTGGAGGAGAGTTATTGACAATAGAGTCTATGACATGGCATCCCTACCTAGATTGTGATCATTAGGATGATGATGATCCTAATTGGCCATGCTCATCAGGTTTTAGAGAGATTCTTGATCAAACGAGTTTACAGATAGCATGGGATGGTACAAGGTATGCCCTAGGGTGTTGCTCACTACGCTCGTTGTCAGTCGAATATAGTAGATCGGGGGCCTTGTTTGTCATATTTTGTGGCAGTTTAGGAGTTGCAGGATTTACAGCCATTTGTGTGGGACATTCGGCCAAATATTTTCGAGCCTCTAGTTACAGTAGATTATGCCGAGTTTTTCGCTTTGTATCTATTTCCATGCCTTACCATTCTAGATGAGGTTGCCCCATTACCTGTAGAGGAGGATGTTCCCATTGCACACGGTCGGAGACAGGATGTTGGTGTGGTTGGTTAGGTAGATGTCGAGCCTGGGGAGGATGTTGGGATAGAGGAGGATGTTGAGGTAGAGGAGGATGTTGGTGGCGAGGAGGATGCTGGTGATGAGAGAAGTGGAGATGAGAGCAGCAGAGATGAGAGTAGCAGAGATGAGAGCAACGGAGATGAGAGTAGCAAAGATGAGTGATTTGATAATGGAGAGGCTACGGGTGGGTTGGACCCTACTTTATATTTTCCTAGTGAGACTATGCCTCATAAGAGGCAGGTTATGCAGGGAGGTGTTTCAGAGCGGCTGCAGATAGCAGATCTTCAGGTTCAGTTAGAGACTGTTCAAGAGCAGCTTCTTCAGGCTCAAGGTTTACTAGAGTAGACCTAGGCTCAGATGCAGGCATAGGCTAAGTTGTATGCAGAGACTCTATCATTAGTGCAGGATCAGTTAGTCACAGCTCAGTCATAGATTGTAGTATTGATAGCTAAGAGGGATGTGGCCAGATGGACAGTTGAGGCATCCCAAGCTCAGATTACTTCATTGACAGCTGACAGGGATGCACCTAGGTTTGCAATAGACGATGCTCAAGATTTTTCCGATAGATTACAGAGACTGGCAGATGGTACCTCCCTATTAGATTACATGCGAGAGGTTGCTCACATTGGCGAGGAGATTGAGTTCTATAGAGTGAGATATTATGACGCAATTCCTTCTGAGCAGAGAGTTAGTTATGCGAGGTCTTTTTTATCCAAGCCATGATCCAGGGTTGTTAGTGTAGGTGTTACCTAGCCCCTACCTAGAGATCCCAGGGATCTCAGTTCTTTTGGTGGTAGTGGTCCTGATCCTGCGATGCCCACACCGTCTGGGGCCAACAACACTTGATTTTTGTCTGTGTTACATTTGATATGTGATGTAGACTTTGATTATTTTGATATACAACCATATTTGATGTTATATCTCTCTTCATTTCAGACGTCATTGTATACTTGACATTGTGATTTTGTTTATATATGAGATGCAGGTGATTCTTTCGTCTATTATCTGTTCTATATGATTCTCTGATGGATGCATTTTCTTCGATGTTCTATATGCTATGTGATGGTTTTATTATTATGATGGTATGCTTTGATATGATGTTGTTCTATCTATGATGCACATAATGGTAATGTATGGATGCATGTTATATGGATACATGATGTATATGGATTCATGATTATGGATTGATGTGTTTAAATGATATACTATATGTGATGTAAATGCAAATATATGGATGAAAATGTTGAATGATACATGATGCAATAAAATTGATGAACTTTATGATCAAATGGATGGATTATATATGGATATGTGATATAATAAATGGATGAATGTAATGAGTTATGCTGATGATGTATGTTTATGAAAATGGAATGATATAGATGTATGTATGTTGAGATTTTTGTTAAGATATGATGAGAATGGAAAATGATTTGATTAAAATGTATGAATGATGAAATGATGATGTAAATTATTTTTAATGTATGTAAATGAATATGATGATTCAACTATATGATCATGAGGATTTTTTTGTTAATGTCAACTATACTCAATCTATTATGATTAAAGATAATTATTAAATGAATGATTCACCAATTTTGTAACAAATACTCTGTAGATGTAACACTATTATGGATGCAATCTACTTTTACCATGAAAATCTACATGTAAACATAGGCATTTTAACAATACTTTTGTGCTTTGTATCATCATTGAGCTTTTAAAATGTTGAAAGTGATTACAAGCATCAAAGGTATAATGTAAACCAATGATGACCTAAGTACTATCTTCATGATTTTTCATATTGCAAGCAAAACACAAGCATCGGGGTATAATTAAACTGAGATGACCTGAGCATTTCTTGCATAAACAAACAAGAATTAATGACTTTCCTATGTGAATTGGAATGCCATCCATGATACTTTGTAGAACATTTCCCATGACAATTCACATAGTAATTATGATTAATTCACAAACAATAGACAAAGAAAATACCATTTCTTCTTCCTGGCTTCTCTAGTTCAATACATCATTGAGTTGGTCCAAAGAAATGATAACAATGATCAAAAGTACAACATATCTTACATTTTCTTATAGTATTCAATCATTTATTCAGATTAGATCATCCATCTTGATTTTATAATGTTTTTTGGTTTTCAAGATTTTGGATCAAACCTAACCTAAAGACCTATCCGAGGGGCCTTGGGGGCTGATCAAATATTAGCCTTGCCTATGTTATATACATAGAGACCACATAGTTCGACTGACACAGATTCATGTTTTTGGATTTTCTGATGTGATATGGATGTTTGATGTGTTTTCGATGGTGATTGATATTCTATGTTGGGTTGTGCTTTAAACATTGTTTTTGTTTTGTTTGTCCTCCTATTGTTTGTCCCTTTTGTTAAGCTCAAGATTTATGTTGCCCCCAATGATCTTCAGATGTTTCCCCCAAGCCAAGGTGAGACATGACCATGTGATATGATATGATAATGGATGCAAAAATGATGATGCTGAAAGCAACGACCATGACATGAGTCCAAATAGATGGGAGAGCTGATTCGAATCACAAATAGTGCTTGTTTCTAGGTTTTCACTATATGTTTTTATTCCATCTTTTCATTCTTTTTTATTTTTTTGTATTTTTGTATTTTTTTTAAAAAAATTATACTTTTCTATCACCAAGATGCCTGTTTGCCAGGTTTTCATCAAGGTAACCCTTTTTTCAGAAACTAATTCATGCACTAAGTGATTTAGGTATACAATTTTCTGAGATGGATACTGTTGATAGGTTCATCAAACAAATCCCCTTCTAGTGTAGACAATTGATATGTTCCTGATCCATACACTGATATGATTACAAAGGGACCTAACTAGTTAGGTTCAAACTTCCCTTTCTTTTCTCTATCCTACTGATTCCTAGGATTTTCCTTTAGGACCAAGTCTCCAATTTGAAAGACTCTAGGTTTTACCCTATGATTGTAACTCCTTGGCATTCTTTGCTGGTAGTCCTTCAAATGATTGACTGCTTGTTGACGTCATTCACCCAGTAATTCCAATTCATGTACCCTTGAAACTCTGTAATCCTCATCTCTTATGATACCCTTTAGTGATACATGGAGTGATGGCATTTCTACCTCAATTGGTAGAATGTCCTCTTATCCATACACCAAGGCATATGGTGTAGCTCTTGTTGGTGTTCTAATGCTGGTTCTGTAGGCCCATAGTGCAGGATTTAACTAAACATGCCAATCACGTCCAACATCGTTTACTGTCTTCTTCAGTATTTTTAGGATTGTTTTATTTGAGGCTTCTGCTTGGCCATTTCCCTATGGATAGTACGATGTTGAAAAATGATGTTGAATATGGAATTGTTCACATAATTCCTAGACGTCCTAATTTTTAAAAGGCCTACCATTGTCTGTGATAATGGATTGAGGTACCTCATATTGACAGATGAGGTAGTTGAGTATGAAAGATGAAATCTATTTTCTAGTGACAGTTGTTAAAGGAACTGCTTCTATCTATTTTGTAAAATACTCTGTTACTGTGATGATGAACTTGTGCCCATTAGATGAAGAAGGATTTATTTTCCCTACTAGGTCTAGTCCCCATTAACAAAAGGTCCATGTGGATGTGAAAGGTTGTAATTCTTGCACCGGTGCATGAATTAGATTACCATGAATCTAACATTTTTGACACTTTTTAACATATTGATATGCCTCCCTCTCCATGTTCAGCCAGTAATACCTTAAACGAAGGAGTTTCTTAGCTATGGTTATCCCACTTGAATGAGTCCCACAAATACCTTCATGGACCTCTCGTAAGGATGTTTTAGATTCGTGATGCTCCAAACATCAGATAAGAGTACCATCTAGACCTCGACGATAAAGGTTGTCAGCGATTAATGTATGTCGCACCGATTGATGGATAAAGTTACACTTTTGGTTTCTAGAGAGATCAAGAGGAAGAATGTTATCTTTGAGGTAAGTATAGATCTCTCCATATTGTGAGGGTTGAGTGTTGGTTATGTGGCATATGGTCTGTGAATCAGGATTATCGTATGCAGGATTAGATACTTGTTGAACCATAAACTCATATCGACCTTTCTTTTCTAATAATTACAAAAGGGAGGCAATTGTTGTCATGGCATCTACAATGTTGTTTTTTACCCTTGGTATTTGCTCGAACTTGATATCCATGAAGTAATTTTTGAGATCATCTATCATTTGGTTATAAGGCAAGAGCTTCTCATCCTTTGTTTGATACTTGTCATTTACTTGATAAATGACAAGCTGTGACTCCCCATACACTTGCATTTATGTGATTTTCCATTCAATAGCTATTTTGATGCCGATAATCAATGCCTCGTACTCAGCTATATTTTTTGTACATGGAAACATTAACCTATAGGATATTAGAATGGTGTGTCCCTAAGGTGTGACAAATAGAATTCCTGCACTAGCTCCTCTTTGTGTATATGATCCATCAAAATAAAGCTTCCATTGTTGTGTTGTAACATTCATGATGTTAGCATCTGGAAATTCAATGTTCACTGGATGATGATCCTATAATGGAGCTTCAGCTAGTTGATCTGCTACCACCTATCCTTCAATGGATCTCCTATCGACATATTGGATGTCAAACTCGCTTAAGATCATGACCTATTTTGCCAGTCTTCCTATTAGAGAAGCTTTACCGAGTAGGTATTTCAATGGATCTAATTTTTTTATGAGCCTGACTGTATGAGTCAACATGTATAGTTTATTTCATATCCATTGAGAGTCCTGCTAATGTAGTAAATTTCTTGTTCTTTTCCTTTAGAATCCTCATGTGCTAATAAAGCTAATAAAGCTCCTAAAGATATGTTAGTTGTTGCAATATACAGTAATAGTGACCTTTCTGCTACGGGTGGCATGAGTATTGGAGGTGACACCAAATACTGCTTTATCTGACTAAAAGTTGTTTCACAGCTATGATCCCATTTGAATGAAACATTTTTATGAAGTAGATGATTAAATGGGTGACTCTTATCTACCAGTTGTGAGATAAATCTCTTGATGGATTGTAACCTACCTTGTAGGGACCATAATTGACTGATATTTTTAGGCGGCGACATCTCCATTATTGCTTTAACCTTAGCTAGATCCACTTCAATACCTTTTCTAACATTATGTAACCAAGAAGTTTTGTTGATGTCACCCCGAAGAAAATTTTCTTTGGGTTTAACCTTACATTGAATTTTTCCAGTCTAGTGAAGATTTTATCAAGTATTTCCAGATGTCCTTCCCTAGTGTGTGATTTTGCTAAGATTTCATCCACATAATCTTCCATGAAAGTATGAATCATGTCATGGAAAATTGTGGTCATTTCCCGCTGATATGTTGCACTTGCATTTTTCAATCTAAAGGGCATGACATTCCAGCAGAATGTACCCCATGGGCAAGTGAATGTCGTCTTTTCTTGATCTTCAAGTGCTATTTTTATTTGATTATATCATGAGAAGCCATCCATTATAGATAACATGGCATGTCTTGTTGTTAGATCAACAATTATGTCAATCCTGGGCAAAGGAAAATCATCTTTTAGGCATGCCTTGTTTAAATCCCTAAAAAATGTGCATATTCTGATGATATTATCAGGTTTGGATACTGGCACAATGTTTGAGATCCATTCTGCATAATCTATGGAACTGATAAAACCTGCATCCAATAATTTATTCAGTTTAGTTTTAACCATAAGGGTGATGTGGGGATGCATCTTTCTAAATTTTTGTTTGATCAATTTGATTCCCTTTGGTAGTGATAGATGATGCATTAGGAGTTGTGGATTCAATCCTGGCATGTCAGAATAAAACCATGCAAAATTTATGTGTCGTTGCTCAAAGAATCTGGTGAATGCAGGCTTCTCCTATTTTGTCATGGATGCTGCTAAATGTAAGATCTTTGCCTGTTCAGTTGTTCCCAAATTTATAGACTGTGTCAGCTCTACCAGTATTGATGATCTATCATGGTAATGTTTTGGGAGAGTGTCAAATCTTCCATCCTTCAGCGCCTTAGAACCACTGTAGGATACGTTCTTTATTTTTTTCTTTTCAAAGTCTAATGTTGCCTCAAAGAGGTTTTCATCATTAGATTTATTTTTCCTGTTATTATTTTTTCAACTAAAAGATTTGGCACCCTCTCATTGTAAAGCATCGTTATGAGTGTTATGGATAGTACTTGTATCAATTTCGTCACTACAAAGATAATTTATGATGACATCATCATTTGAAAAGACTGGTATGAGAATATGTTTGGTGGGTTCCCAATCAATAAGTTTAGGGTGTATTAAAGGTAACAAGTCATCAGTTTGAATAAGGTCAACTATTTTAAGTGTCATGATAGCTAGGTGGTCAAAGTTATTGGCAGAAAAATTGAGGTCTATGACAATACTCACCTCCAAGTTTTCTGACTCACTCGATGTTTGATCATCCTCACTTGAGTCATCAATATTAGTTGATCCCATATCAAATGTTCTATTTCCTGAACCTTGCCCCTCCTCTCGTAAGGGTGTGTATACTTGGATAACATCAACCTCTTTCTCAGTATAAGATGTAGCAGATAGATGATCCCATTCATATTCGTTGGAGTCTGTGTCAGAGCCATCTCTCATTTGTAGTATCCTTTCCCTTGATTTTTGGGTTTCTTCCTCTTTTTGTTCAGTTATGTAGCCTAATCCTATTTTGTCTTTAGGTTGTAATGTTAGAGGTTGAATGGGTTCAATAATACTGTCCTTTCTCTTTCCAATTGATCCTTGACATTAGTAACTCATTTTCTCTAAAATGGCCTTCCCTTTTCCATATTGATCTATTTTTGATGCTAGCATTCATTGATGTTGATGCTTCCTCATCTTTGTATATCCAACTGAGAATGGATTTGTCTTCTAACTCATCTTCAAGTGTATCTGCTTTTATAAACCTTTCATTTAGAGTTGTGATGGGTTGCGATGAACTTGGAGTTTTTAATATGGGTTGTCCATATGTTTTTGGTGATGGTAGCAACTGTGATAGGCACAAAAATTGCTCAAGAGAATATTATCCTAAACCCTTTTCCTTTATCTGAACCTTTTCTAAAATTTGTTGTGATAATTCGTTTATAGGACCTTTGGTGTTTGATGTGTCTGTGACAATTGTTTCTTTCTCTATATTCTTCTTGTCAACCCATTTAGATATGAAATTGGGTTGGCTGTTCATAGTGGATGAAGTAGAAATATTGACGTCTCTGTTATGAGGTACTAGAGTGTCTTGAGTTGATTTTAACATGTAGCAAGTCTATGGATTGTTGTTGTTAGCTGATATGGTGACCTCCTGTCCATTTATTGGAAATTTCAAACATTGATGGTATGTTGAAGGTACCGCTTGCATTCCATGGATCTATGGATGACCCAATAGTATGTTGTATGTTTGATCTTTGTCTAACACTTGAAAAACAATGTTTTTGACAATAGACCCTACTTGAATTGGAAGTATGATAAGCCCTTTGGAAGACCTTTCCTCTTCATCATATGCCTTTATTGTTATTTTTCTTCTGGCATCAATGGTGTTGTTAGAATAACCTAGTGCATGAATCAGTTTTAAGGTACAAATATTTAAACTAGCTCCTCCATCTATTAGAACATGTTTAACATGGTGTTTATGGATCAAAACTTCTATATGCAACGCTGCATTGTGTGGGTGATTTAAAGATACATCATCTTGTTCAGAGAATGAAAAACAATGAGGTGTGGTGAGATGTCCCACCATGGCTTGGACAGACATCCAAATTATTAGGGACCGTTGTAGCTACTAGAGCCTGTTCTAAAACTTCTTTGTGTGATGGTGAAATTTTGAGAAGTTCTAGAATGGATATTTGCGCAGGTATCTTTTGTGATTGGTCTATGATATTGTATTGATGTGATGGGGGAGCATTATTTTTGGAGGAAATTCCTTTCAATATTACTCTGGACTGCCCCCTTGTCGTTATATTGACTTATGGATGGTCTTGTGTTTCCTTGATCTTTAGAACATTGATTTGATTATCAAATGTGTTTGCGCTTGGCTTTATGTTCAAGGATTCAATTTCATTGATGTTTGTGTCATCTTTTTGAGCATCAATGTCATTTTTCTCTACCTTGGAAAGGCAAAGAATGGTGGTGTCATAGACATAGTTTATACTTTTTCCCTTACCACTAGAAGAAGACTCTCCTTTTTCATAGTTGGGTAATGGATTGGTAAATGCAGTGTGATCATTGTTTGTCTAATGCCCTTCAACAAACACCTTGGCTTCAATCAAGTCTTGTATTAGGTGTTTTAGTTACATACAATCATTTGTTTTATGTCCTTTATTCTTATGGAAATTACAATAATCTGCATCATTCCACCATGATGGTTTTACCTTTGGCTCCCAATTTTGAGCTTTTGGTAAAGTAATAAGTCTATTTGCAATGAGTTCTCTCATTGTTGATTCCAATGTTTGTCCTAATGGGGTGAATTTTCGTTGATTGGGTTGTCTTTGGTATGATGGTCATGATTCTCCATTGTTGGTGTTATTGTTCTGGTTTTCATTTTGATTTTCTTTGGTAGTTGATGTTGTCAAATTGAATACTGGTTTTACATTGCCAATTGTAGGTTCATTGCTTCCAGTATTTCTATTTTTTTCCCAAAATTTTGGCTTTTCGTTGTTTCCATCATGATTTGCATTGTTGGATGTTTCATTATAGTGCTTAATCACTCGTCGTTTGACTAGGGCTTCTTCGATTTGAGCCTGTTCTCAATTACTTTTTCGAATGTTGGGGGACATTGCAATTCAAGTCTATAACTCATATGATCATTTAAATTGTCTATAAATAATTCAATATTCTCCTCTTCAAGTATAGATCAAGGATATCTAGTGAACAACTTTCTCCATCATTGTAAGAAGGATAAGAATGTCTCACTATTTTTCTGTTTCAGATTATAGAGATCCTTTATGGTTGCGTCATGTGTCATGTTGAAAGAGAATTAAGAAATGAATTTTTTGACCAATTCTTTGAAGGATCTAATCCTTGGTTGTAATTTTGAGAACCACTCCATACAATGGGCCCCCAAACTCCTAGGAAATAACCTCATGAGGTAGGTATCTTCCTATGAAAATTTGAGGCTCATTCTTCTGAATTCCTGTACATGGTCAATTGAGTCCGATTTTCCATTGTATTTGTCGTATTTAGGAAACTCACAATGCCTTGGAAAGGGTATCATATCCACACATGGATGAAAAGGGAAAGGAAAAATTTCCTTTAATAAATATGTTTTTGTGGTTCATGTTTGCATGTTTTGAACCTGTTATTGTAGGGTTTGCATTTGAATTGTCAAGGCAACCACTTGATCTCTATCCTAGGTGTTGTTTGGTTTAGTCTCATTGGTTCTAGGTGTTTCCTTCAACTTTTTGATGTCAAAATATTTTAGAAGTTTGGCCCCTAATTCTACTATCATTGAGAGGTATTTCTCCATGTATTTTTCTAAGACCTTTTCCATAAATTTATAAAGATTTGGGTCTTGTTGGGCATGTTGTATATCTTCTTGTGTTAATTCATTGTTCTCATTTGGTTGGTATTAGAAAAAAGAGTTTTCTTCAGTCATGTTTAGATTTTCAGTTTGTCTCTCTGAGTTTTTTCCTTTGCAAGATTGTTAAGATTGGCATACAAGTTTTGTTTATTTTCCCCTAAAATTAGATCTTCTATGTGGTGTTAGTGTCAATTTTATTTTTTTAAAGAAGCCCAATAGAATGATGTATTCTATTTGACAAGGCTAAGTTAAAATTCTTGATTACTAAGTTTTTTTGTTTTGTGATGGTAGGATGTCAAAATCCTACTGAGGAAACTTGGCTCAATAATCTAGGTTTTGTTTTGATAATTGAACACTTTATATTTTTTCAGATATGGTGTTTTGTTTGAAACAATTTTAACTTGTAAGAACCTACTTTGTTTCAATTTTTTGGGATTCTGTTCGATCTATAAAATCTTTCTGACTGGTAAAAATCCTATGTTTTTGATGTCCAAATGTCTAACAGTTGTTTCAGAAGACTCTCTATTTCTCTGTTTTGTTTTCTAGAAGCGCTAATACAGAGGACAAAAGCGCTATAATAGAATGTAGAAGCGCTAGAATTTCTAATAAACGCGTTGTAAAGAAGTGCAGAGGTGCTAAGACAAAGCACATAAGCGCTAACAGATCGACTAATAATTGAAACTGGCATTTTTTATGACAGAGTGCTATAACATTAATCAAAAGCACTGAAACAGACACAAGAAGTGTTATGTTTGACCGTGGAAGTGCTATAATATGGCTTAGAAGTGCTAGAATGGTGAGACTAAAATTTTGACAGCTTGGTTTGTTGTGGCAGAAGTGTTGTAAGATTGTTTAGAAGCATTAAAACAAAGGGTTGAAGCGCTATACTTTTCTTCAGAAGCGCTAGAACAGAGTTTATATGTGCTATAGTTTGTTTTAGAAGCACTATAGTTTTTTGTTTAATGCCAAGCAGGGGGTGGCAATATGGGTCTCTCAACTTCTATGTGTGCTTTCTCTTCTTCTTCATCTAAGACTATGGAAGCTGTGAGGAATTGATCGGGTGTTTCGTTCTTTTCAAAAATAAATGTTCTCAAGCTACTGATAATGTCAGTTTGAGTGCCTTCAATGTGCATGTTACCGGGTTGAAATATTGGTGTGGTTAGCCTTGGTTTTTGAACGAGAGTTGTAGGTCGCTAAATAATCATAAGGTGGTAATTACTTGATTTTGGATGTCAACCTAAGGTTTCCAAAGATTTATCTATCGTAAAAACTAATCAGGTCTAGTGGAGTATTCTATGGCGGGTTGTGGAATGGAGGATTGATTAATACATTGACTATGGTTAGATTCATGTGAAAGAGAACTTCTCTGAATATAGGCCTGTGAATTCAAAGGTTCTACAACATAATCATTAGTGTAACCCCTATTGAAATCATGAAACCTATGGAGGAAATTTCTATGATGAAGCAAACTTTTCCTATTCTGATATAAGAAATGTTGTCTTTGCAAAAGATGTTTGTAACTAAGTGGTGTCTTGGGTTTTCTAATTCTTTTAGCAAGAGATTTTTTGAAAAACTTAGTGGTTTTCCAATCTCTAATCATTTGTTCTCAGTTTTTTTTTTGGTCCAAGTTGTTTGTATTTTTTAGGATGATCTTTTATCTGAATTTTTAATGATTTTAGAATACACAACACTCAAATGAAGAAAATTATTTTTAAGAGTTGTAATCTAAACAGATAGTGTGTGTTTAAAATAACCACACATGGTCCTATTTTCACTGGTTTGATAACAATAAAGCACTTCAGACAAACTCACTCTTAATAGTCAAAAGGTCATCATTATACTCAATAGCCCACATCTTAAAATTGCGTCGACTCACACAACCAAGTCACGCCCTAGAGGGTGCCTGTGTTTTTGTCTTTTTGAGGTGTATAATCAAGGTTAGATTTCTTTATCCCTTGAGCAAACGGTCCTTGGAAATTACTTGGTGAGTGTCTTGGGGGTAGATTCTTCCCTCCCCTTACACTGTGAGTATTACAATGTTTGGTTACTTACTCAGTTGGATACTACACTAGGTTTTTAGAAAGGGTTTCCATTCAGAGTGGCAAGTGATAAACTCCCTTAGGAGACCTCCCAACCTTTAGAACAAAGGTTTTGGGGGTGTTTATCTTGCACACTTTCAAAAAAAGTGGGTTTCCCCAAATTTGCTTTAAATTTTATAGTGGGGTGGAAAAACCTGGCTTTGGTTTGAACCCACTTAGGTCGTTCTCGTAGGGTGGGTAATTTTTTCCACTACGGTAGGCCTTCTAAAGGATGTAATAAAACTTGAAGAATTCATAAAAAGGATGACTCTAGCTTTTTGGATCACCCAGTTAGGGGAGAGCATATGCCTATCAACCATACAAGCACAAAAATCACTTGTTCAATTTTAGAGCCCAAACAAAACATTTCTAATCATATGATGTAAGGGGGGGGAAGAAAGAGAAGAAGAGTTGGTATGGAGCAAGAATATTGATGATCAAAAGTGTTGTGTTTTTTGTTGATGTATTTTCACATCATGTGTTTCCATCAATAACAAAGGGGGAGATTGTTGCAAGTATGTGTAGTTGGTGTTGTCATTGATATCAACAAGCTTTGGTGTTTTCATTGGTGTCAACTATATGAGGATTTTGTTGCAAGGATGTGAGCAATTGGTATTGAGTTGACGTTGTCTTTGATGATGCTTTTGTAAGTGTGGATAAAGTAAACTAAATACAATTAAGTACACCTCTTAATGAAAAATTGTATCAAGATTTAAACATGAATTAAACTAATTTAAAATAGAGAAAAGCTTGAATGTGTCCCATTGTCTCCTATCTCCAAAGATTTATCCAATTACAGAAGCTCTCATATTTGTAAGCACCGTAACTATTTAAAATGGCTATCTAGAGAACGGAATGGATGCTAAATACAATGATGTGATGATTAAGAATAATTTCCAAATGATATGATGCTACTGTAAACTATCCTGATGCAAACTAATAAAAGGAAGCTACAGTAAAAACTAATGATGTTGTCGTGATATGAAATCTACTGATGCCATGATGCTATGATGATACTAAAATGCTAATGCTAATGCTTATGATTGTTTGGTTACTTGGTTGTATTCCTGCAGAGTAAGCTTGCATAAATTGGGATTTCTCGAATCATTTTGATGCTTTAGAAGGTTGTATATTCCGGCAACAATTTTGCACAGGGGTAACACAACATAGGTTGAGATTAAATCTGGAGATTTGAATGGTAAGAGATGAGAAGGTGGAGCTGATCATGGGAGATTATTCCTCCCCATGAAAACACCAAGCAATATGAGAGGAAATATTTGAGGAAGAAGATTGAGAGGATTTCCTACAGGTTTGTCCTCGAGGCTTTTCCCGTGAATGCTAGTTAAATTAATTAGATTTGAGAAATCTAATTTTATTGGTGAGTGAATAGAGGGATTTGATTTATGCATTTATTTGAATATATTTGATTTATTCAAATTTAGAAAATTAGGAAGATTTAATTAAATAAAACAAATATTTGATATTTGCTCATTTAATAAAGAGGAATATGATAAGATAATTAAATAATACCAACTATTGAAGATGCGTATTTAATTCAATGGAATAATATGATAAAATAGAAGAATTAATAGTGAACTTAATATAAATAAATATTTTTATTTATTTACTAAGTAGATGAATTAAGATTAATTAATCAAATAAGTCATATTTAATTAATTAGATTCTCCAGACCATTTTTAGGTGTCTACAACTTTGATTAGTTGCATTATATTGTCACTAGTAAGTTACTAGTGTCCATCTCTAGTGTTGATTTGACAAGCTTTTGTCTATGGATGGATGCTTGTGTTGTTATGTTGCAATTGGCTTGATGGTAATGAGGTAGTGTTGATGATATGTTTTTGGTGTTTGGTTTCCAAGTTCTTTTGAGAAAATTGAATAAAAAGAGGAAATAATGTGTTGCAACGATGTTCTGTGTTGCAGAGTAGCATTTTCGTTTGGCTCCACATTTCTTCTGTGATGAAGATCTAATTGTGTTTTTTAAATATGTTAATCAGAGGTGTTCAAAGGTGTTGCATTCAAAATTTGGTGTACTAGATCCTTGTGCAAAGGAAGTCATGTTCACCAGTGTGTTAAATGTGTATTATAGAGGTGTTAAGGATAAAATTCTTTGCTTCACAATTCTCTATAGAGTGGTTTTAGGTCTTACAGATCTAGAAGGGTGTTGATAGTGTTTATATCTTTCTTCATTTGAAGTTGTTTGATGTTTCATGCTTCAGAATGTAGTTTCTTGAGTTGTAGTGTATGACAGAATCATTTGAGTGTACTGGGTGTGCACATTATTCAAATGAGAGTAGTTGCAAAGGAATTTTCTGGATTTTGAGGTGTTTGTGGAATATTCTAGATTGTGTTCAAGTGTTATGTGGTGTCTGTGAGCCATATTTTAGATTTGAGGAAGTGTGTACTTAAATACTAATGGTGTTAACATAGGTTCGACCAACCTTGAATGTTTACACTAATTATGAAACTTGCTTCAGTGTTTTTGGAAGCATGGCATGGTATGTATGAGTGGATTTAGGTCCTAGCTAAGGTTTTTTGTGGTCTACCTTCATTTCTTTCCACCATGGGAATGTTTTGGTGCTGACCTAATTTTAATTTGCATGGTTGAGGTGCATAGCCAACCTTGGAGAATGTGTTCAAGGTTGAATTTGGTATAAATATGTATTGAGTTGTTGAGGGATGTGAAGATATATGTGTGTATTGCAAATGATGTGAATTGCAGAGTTGTGAGGTGTGCATTTGAGTAGTGCAATATGAGCTTGCATGTGTTAGATTACTAAATGTAGTGAGCAGAAGGTGTCTACAATCTTTAGTAAGACTATGAAGGTGTTGGTGATGTTGTGGTGAACTTTTTTGTTGCATTGATTTGGATTTCTCATTGTAACACTCTTCTCTATCTTTTTTTCTATTATGGCAGCGAGCCGTCTAGAAATGAGCCCTTTGTATTCGGTATCGATATTAGTTTATATTGTGAGATAATCCTCATAGTAGTTTTTCCCATCTTGGGTTTTCCATGTAAATCTGGTGTTTCTTTGTATATGGTGTTGATTTGGTTCTGTTTCAGTTATCTGCTTTCATGATTAATTATTCTAATAGATTAAGGGTAAATTAAATTAATGTGGATCCAAATGTTTGTGATAGTTTTGAAGTTTTAAGGTACAACTGATTCACCCCCCTCTCAGTTGTCTTGTGCATTCAACACCTTATCCATTTGTGCCACCATCAAGGGATAAATAATAATTTTTGGGATAGGTGGTGGATGGTTTTTTACCATCTCCATGCAATAACTATGAAGTACCATAATAGTTTTTGAGGAAACTATATTATGATTTTTTCCTCAATTAGATCTCAAATTACTTTGACATGTGGGAGTTACAGGGTAGAGGTGGGGGCTCCACATAGGATAGACTAGGGGCACAACATGATCCAAACCAGAAACCAAAACCAATGGCTAGACATAGGGTAAAAGTACAAAGTTGTGTCACACTTTTATAAAGGAAACCACCAACACCGATCCAACTTTTAAACTTGAATCATTAAAAAGTGGTTATATGTTTTAAATTTTTAAATGATGTAAAATAATAAAATACATTTTTTTAGTATATTTTATGTTTGTATTTTTTTGAAATTTTTTTTTGATTGTGTCTGAGATTTTTGCATCAAAGTTTTGGATCACACTCTGTGATCCATCATTAGGATGAAAGAGAGCTAGAGGAGAATAAATGATAAAAAATATTTCTTCGTATCTAGCTCTCTTTCATCCTGATGATGGATCATAGAGTGTGATCAAAAACATTGATGCAAAAATCTCAGACATAATCAAATCCAAAAATGATTATTCAAATTAGCTATATGGATTGTGGAAACTTGATATCAAAATAAAAATTATTTGAATATAGTTTTTTATAAATTGACACTATAATTTAGTTGTTGATAAAATGCTAATTATTTGAATATAGTTTTTTTTATAAATTATAATTATAATTTAGTTACTAATAAAATGTTGAAAAATGAAGTTACATGAGATGTTGATCTTTATATAGAAAATTTTATTTTATTTTCCTTCAATTTTTTTGTGTTTATTTATAACTTGAAACTTTATTGGATGGATATATTGTTTTCTAATTTTGATAAATATATATTTTAAAATAAATATTAAATTTTGTGTGTATTAAAACACAGTTATTTCTATTTGACATTAACTTTCATATTAACTATTTATCTAAAATAGAAAAAAATTATATCATCTTGATATAGATTCTTTTATCTAGTGCATCATATTTTTTCAATCCTTTTTAATATTTTTAACTATTTTTTATTGACACGATAATCGACCTTATATTTTTGTGTTGATAACCTACTTTTAGGAAAAAAAAATTTATATATATATATATAATAATTAGACTATTAAAATATATATATTTGAAAGCTACACTTATGGATCTAAAAAAGGTTATTTTTTATTTAAAAAAAATGTTATTTACATGAGTAGGAGTTGTTGAAACATCAAGTTTTTCAAATAATTTTATTTTTTTGGTCAATTGGCTTGAAGGTGGTACTACATATGCATTTAGTCAACAATTTTAGTTGGAAAAGTTGTGGAAATATCTAACTTGGATAGAATGAATCTTACTAGATCATATGTTTGACCAAAATTGATTTTTAGTTAGAAATAATTAAATTCACTAGTGTTGATAAGTTGGTTGTAAGTGTGAAAAAACTTTGTACTTTTACCCCATGAGTTATATTATGTGACTATCCCTTTCATTGTGAGGGAGGGTGTTGAACTAGAGACCTTAGAGTCCATTAACTTGCTCACTTAGACCCTTATACAACATACTAGGCCTGTAGTACAAGGTGATGTGGGTGATTCTTATAGGGCTTGAGTTCCACCTCATGTATGTCAGCCTTATGGGTCTCTTTGTGTTTATGATCCTAAGGATAGTTGGAAAACATGTGAACATGATACATTTGCAGTGGATCAAATGGTCATGATAAAAGCTCTATTGAGTGAGACATTTGGCTTTGATAGTTTTGATTATATGGGAAAAGCAGGTTTTGAAGGGACCTGAAACCCTTTACAACTTAAGACACAAAATTCTGCTCAAAAGATACTACAATAAGACACTAGTAACAGACCAAAACCTGGAACAACAAAAGAAACAAAGTGTTTCTCAAGAGATAAAACAAGAAACTATCAGCAACAAAATGACAAAACAATAAGAAAGAAATTGATTCCCAACAAAAAATAGACAACAAACAAAAAAGAGAACGAAACACTATTTCATATTGTTTGAGGTGTTGGCCACCTCAAGCTCCTGGCTCGTATGCATTTCAATCATTTCCAACAAATATTTCTTCTCATATTCAAAGGACTTCTTCCAATTAGTTGACCCTCTAATAGCAGGGCCTTTACCATCATATTTCACACCCTTTTTTCCTTTACCTTTCGCTGAGTGATCTTTCTCCATTAACTCAGAAAAATACAATTGGTCCTCCCTGAGCTCACTAATTTACAAAACAAAACTTCCAAAGAGTCTGCACAATTATTCACTAAAATGTGACAAGCATGGAGAAGCTTCTTTATATCCATATTAGTATCTAATATCTTGGCTTCTAAACTAGCCAAGCACTCTTCACATAGGGATTTGAAATCATGGAAGGAACACTCAAGGTCTACAATTCTGTTGATCAAAATATCTAAAGCCGACCCTTGATAGTTAGGTAAATGTCAACAAGTTAATTTAATTCAATTTATTAAATTTTATTTTAAAATATAAGATTAACTAAATTAGTAGAATGATTATAATGAAATTTTAAGGTCACAACATTCACCTTACCTATAGTGGTAGATGATGGTGTCGAGTGCAGAGGTTTGCAATTAGTAAAGAATTATAAATATTACATGTGAATAGTTGAACCTTATATGAATTCCATTCTTAAAACTCACTTTGGAAGTTGAATAGGTTGATTTTGGGTCTTTTACATCAACACCTAATATTCAAGGTGCTTGTTAAACTTTAACTCAAGCAATATAGAGATTTTTTAATCTTAATATAAAAAATATTCTATTTATTGTGGTTGCTTTTGACAAAGTTAATAAGGCATTATATTTTTTTTTATCATTTTTCATTTGAAATGTAATAATTATTTTTTATGCATAAATAGTAGTTTTAAATCTAAATTATTTAAGATTTGAGTAAATTTTAGGATTGATAGTGTTTTTATTCAAATAAAAAGTTTTTATGGAAGGTTAAAAAATGAATATATATTATTGTTTTGGCTTAGGACATTGCATCATCAATTGGGAGCATGATTTAGTTCCCTAATTTTCTAATTTTTATTATTCATAACACACACTATCTTTTTGTCTCTCCTCTCACTTTCCTGGATCTACTCTGTCTTTTTCCTCTATTCCTCTCTTTCTTGTATTTCGTTCATGGATTGTAAATTCATACATATCTCCTCAAGTAGTTCAGTCAATTTTTTATGATATGAAAATATTTATTATGCAATCATCTTATATAGATTTATGTTTGAGTTCCATTCCATTCCCTACATGTGTTCCATCTCTCATGTTCTTACATTGCTATTGTGTGCATAATCGACTAATCTATATGGACAACTTTCAATATCAAGTACAAGAATGAAGAACAAATAAATATTTGAAAACTACTATCTCTCCTTTGGTAAATGTATCCTCGATATTTTAATGATTATCTATATTATTTTCTATACTCAAGTTAACAATTTGATATCCCCTAAAGAATGGTAATGAGTAGGAATAGGCACGACAGTGAAGGTTCAAATTTTGCATCTACAAATGATGGACATTCAAAATCAGAGGACAACGATGAAGTTCGGTGGCCTATGTTTGGGCCCTTCTACACTCGGTTCCTTTGGGGTTGTAGCCTTTGGTGGTTCATGCGGGGTTTCTTTCCTTCCACCTCTTTTTGGAGGTACGTTCGTGTTGGCTTGTGAGTCTTTTGCTTGTTGCTTCTATGGTTTTTGTTGTTGTGTGGTGCTATGATGAGAAAAAAAATATTTTTTGGTTGGCTCCTTTTCATGCTTTCTTTTCCCCTACCCTTTCTCTTTTCTTGGTGAATGCGTCACACTCGAGCAAGAAAGGGAGTAGAGTCAGAGCTTCTTTTTTTCTAAGGCTGTTAGTGTTGGAGGGTCAATAGATGTAGATGTTGATGCAAAATTTTCTTCTACTGCAATCTTTCTCACTGCACTTACTATTTCTAGGCATTTTTTGTGGTGTTCCTATGGATTGGATGGCTATACTAGTTACTTTTTGGCTTTGGAGTTTCCTTCCCATGCTATTATGGCTCTCTGTTGGAGTTTTCATCTGGTCGAGGAGTTCTTTATGCCTGGGGTGTGTGTGGATTTTTTCTAGTGGTGTTCTCACCTTGAGACAAAGGCTCATTGGAGCTCATGCTTTGGTCCTAAAATTTGTATGGGTTAAAGGCCTATGGTGGTTTTTAGTCTAGTTCTTGGCAGCTTTTGGTATTCCCTACTACTTTTGGTCTAGTGCTTGGCCTGTGCAGAGTTTCTTCCCTACTACTTTAGCCCTCTCTCAGCTTATTTTAGAGGCATAGCCTTTGTTTGTGTCATGGATGGCTTCTTGTCATTAGCTGATTTATGGTGTAATATTTTCCTTAAGGGCCTACTTTTGTTGTTTTGGTGCTGGAGGTGGCTCCTGTTTCCTTTTGGCGGATTCTTGGCAGGCTTTTTGTTTGTTTAGGGTGTTGCAGGTTTGGGTGGGAACATATTTTCTCTATTTTTTCTTTTTTGGTTGATGTCTGGGTTGTGCTTAAAGTGTCTTTTGGAGACCTAGAGTTTTTTTATGTTATGGGAATTTTTTTCTTCCTACATCAAGATTTGGTGCTTGAGGCTGATCCACTTGTGGATTTTGAATTCCTTAATGATGTTGGGATCTATTCTCATATGGCCCCTTTGTTGGTTCCTAGAAGAGGATTATTTTCTGGTCTTCTTGTTGAAGTTCACTAAGGGATATTTTTCTATCCTTCTCACTGATAGTGTGTTGTTGGTTGGGAGGAGTGTAAGGTGGTTTTTGAAAAACCAGATGATACTAATTTTTAAGCAAGTTGTCCCAATTGCTAAGTTGTTACAAATTTTAATCCTAGAGGCTTAGAAGTGGTTTTTTTAATGTTGATAACTGAATCTTCTTTCAAGCTCCAATATCTTGTTATGCCAAAGGAGGCTGTGACTACCCTTTCTACCAGAGTATTTTATTTCTTTGAGTTCTAGAACCTTGGAGCATCATAATCAAGATTTAAAGCTCATTTCTATAATATTTTAAAGCCATGTCTATTTTTATTTATTAATGGTGTTGTAAAATAATGTTAGGTAGTTTTGGTAATTGAATAATGTTGTTTCATTTTCAAATGATGCAAAAAAATACTCTTCCTAATATTTATACCCAAATGGAGCATGGTGTTGCTACAATAGTAGCAATTTTGATGCCTTTGATAGAGGTATGAAGAAGATTAGTTAGTTTCACATTATATTTATTGTTTTATCTATCTATTAGTGAAAACTTGAATTCACAACTCTGGATTGTCAGTGCATCCTTGTTGAGAATGAATGTAGTGATAATTTTCTTTATTCCATTTTATAATTTATTTTTTATATATTAATGTCTATACTTTTTATTGTATTAGGTGGAGCTCTAGGAAAGTTTAGATATGAGGATGAGTGAACGAGTTTGAAAGAGACAACCATCATATGCATCTCCATCCTCTTGATAGCCAAAGGCAACTCATGATCTCTTTCCTTCCCCTAGAGGGAAATGACTATATTAGGGTCCTTTTTTGTATTCCTATATGGAATTTTTGAACATTTATTTTGTATTACAAATATGTGATATTGTATGTGATATGGATTTATTGTATATATTATACTTTTATCTACATATAATGTTGTATGCCCATATGGAGTTTTGGTTAATATAAATCACTTTTACCAATGTTACCTGTATTTTATTATATATTTTTAATTGAATAAATGAATAATGAACTAATGCAACTACAAATAATTAATATTATCCACATTTTCACTATAAATGATTAATTGAATAATTAAATAAGGCTCATTTTTACCATGTAACTGATGTAAGCATTGTAATTAGTCATTTATTAAATTAATGAACTTGAATGTCTATTATTTCTCTATGTTTTTATTATCTTGCATGATAGATGTGGGTGAAAGGTTATGCCACTTTACTATCAAGGTATACCTTTTGCTTTGTCCTATTTCAAATATGTGTTTGGAATTTTCATCCACCTATAGGTTAAAATGCGGCATTCTTCAATTCCATGATTGAGAGAATAGTCATGCAAAATTTTGGCACTTCTTAGGGTTACTAAGAAACTTTTTGGTTGTAATGTATCTTGAAATGATTAAGATTCTTGGATACTAAAATGCATCTAGTAGTATCAACCCACCTACCTAGATGTGTTGGCATCATTCATTTGGTGCCATGTGGTAAGGAATGTTCAAGGTTGTAGGCCATATCTTCAATTTTAAAAAGGACTCTTAGCATAATTTGAAATTTATAAATACTATAACCTTGTCAAAAATGCTTTTACTTGGTCAAGAATCTATGTGCATGACTTTTGGGAGGGAGGTCTTCAATGAAAGTTTGAGTTTCATTAGGAGAGTTCAATCATTTTAGGATTTCTTGTTATCTTTTGGCTCTCTTCACTTGAGCATGTAGATTCTTATGGAATCCAAGGTTGTTTCAAGCATCACAAGGAGAAGAATTAATGGATATCCCAACCCTTGATATTGGTTTTAGCAAAGAAGTAAGCTCTCTTTTTTCATTCTCACTATTTTTCATGATTCAATGCCTTAGAAACCTATAATACAAAAGTATAATGTAGAGATGTATCCATAGTAAGTGTAGATTCTAAGCTAATGCTTTGTAAACTTGGTGAAGGTCAATAAATTCAAAGGGTCAACTAAATAAATATTCCACTTGACACTGCTTAAGACTACATTAAATTATCAACCAAGGTGTGTAAGCTTATGATGGTGCAACACTATATATTCCTTCATGGACTCAAACTACCTAAACTATCCTTCTAAAGTTATTCTAGTTGTTGGAAATTCACAAAAACTATAAAACAGTAAAAGTATAACTAAAACTTAGTTACTATGGGTACCTGTAGTAAAGGCTATAACTAAACTATTGCTAATGAATTGATACTATGTTAACTAGAAACCTGATTAATATTACTAACTCAACTAAACTATTCTTTGGAGTATTAATAATAACTATTACATGCATGTTTCTAAGCATTCACCTATAATAAGAAAGAAATGAAATCTCAATTATCTTGAACAATGGTAAACTAATATTAACTATCAACAAAAATGAATAACTAAAAGATGAAGTGGAGAACAATACCTTGAGTGACCAGGTCAAGTAACTATTCCCACTTGACTAAACTCAATCTAACTAATAGATTTCATGCATCTCATTAATTGATCTCCATTGATTGCATAAGATGAAAGATTACAAAACACTTGTACACAAACTAGATTTAACCATTCTATAGATTCATGTTTCAACTGGAAAATAACAGATAGTATAAACTATGAACAACCAACTAACTAAACTACAAACTCAACCAACAGTTATATACAAACTAAGGGAGTCTTTATTGAAAGCAACAACTTTAATTGAAATCATTAATTCCACTCCTAGATATCTAGAGCGTGAATTCAAGATTTGGAATTATTCAACCTATAACTCAAAAGAAAGAGTACCCTATCAAACTAGAACTCTGTCAAAATAGATTACATTCAATCACACATCCATCTATCAAAGTTTCATATCAAAAAGACCTATTCTTCAGTGTTTATTAACTATTTATGATAACACACATTCTATCTTCACTAAATGCCCTTTAACAATAATCACCATGTTCAACTATTTATGTAGCTTCCCCTATTCTGATATCCAATGCCCCTTTTGCTATAGGATCATCTTGCAATGACTGTGTATCATGGTTCCACTTTTTACTGCAAACAATTTAGTTTCACAAAATACATATATAAGGATAACCATCACAATTAAACATAGCTTTTCATCAATATTTGCATGCACATATTCATATAAACCATTTAATGCTAATATGTTAAACCATAATTCCATCACCATGTTTTTGGGTTTTAAGTCTGTATAATGGATACAAAAAGGATAATATGATATGGAATATTGTTAGGAAGTATGTTCAAAAGTATCCTAAAGTTTGTATAAAACCAACAGAAAACAAACCATTATCTAGACCTATCATTTCCCCCCAACTTAACTTTTAGCTTTTCCCCAGGAAAAATACTAAGGGTCTTGATTATACTACAAAGTGAATTGCCTTAGGTCCATGATTGTACTAGCACCCTAATCTTGCTATAGATAAAAACCTTAGTATGTTGAAAGTCACCTCATTTTGATAGCTTCAAGTCCCTTTCACATTCATCACCTTTATTTCTAGTCCAATATGGAATTGGAAAAAGGAGAATAGGTGCTTGAAATGTAAGGGGTATCCAATAAACTCCTCTGTTAATATTGGTTGCCATTTATTTCTACACCCTCTGGAGCATAGCAGTAAAGTTGTACACAAAATGTGGCTCCTTCTACAATTCAGGGGTTAGTTCATTCCATCAGTTTTGCACATACTTATAACATTGTTGCACAATTCCTATAGCTAGCATTTTCATCCTCTCATAGTCTTCCTTCTTGAGTTTCATTATTATTTTTCCAACTCCTTTATGCCCAAGAAGTCTCATCCACTAATCAATAATTACCTATGAATCCTTTGCCTCTCTTCTCACTGGAAGTGTAATAGATTTCTATTCTTCATCATATTCTTCCATAATTTCTCCTCTAAGATGTTCATTCCTATAGTAAGAGGCAAGGGCTCTGACTTGAAGATCCCCCACAAACATCAAGGGGTTCCATTATGTTTCATCAAGAATCACATAATTGTGTAGATAAAATTCACACAATTGATCCTCATCTTCTAATGTGGAAGCCTTAAAATTTTTAAGGAACTCATCTGATTGACTCATGACAACTAATTGTTTATTAATCAATCTGTTAAACTGAAAAAACAAGTACCTCTCTTGTAGAAACAGTGCATAAGTCCTAGGTAGAGGCCTTGGCTTGAAAATTTGTGCAGCCTTATCTACAACTTCTTCCAATTGGATTGATGACTTATTTAATTCCATTTCTTTCTTTTCCAATTCTTGTGTATACTTCTCCTTTTCCTTCTTCCATTTTACTTTTTCTTTTTCAAACTCATTAGTTATACTCCACAATTGGTATCCTAGAGAGAAAGTTGTGTGATAACCAAGAGTATTAAAAGGAGGTGGTTTCTCACTTGGGATAGAAATTTCCTTATCCCCTATCTCAATAATAGCCAATTGTGCCAGCAAATCCAAATTAGCACCATGACCATACAAATGTAATTTTACCTCCATCTCTTTCATTTTGACTTCCCTTTCTTTGTCCTTTTGCTCATAGTCTTTCACCAATCCCTCTAGGTGTTTAATTATATCCAGTTCTTCCTAGAGTTTTTGCCTCACAATCCTCTCTTCAAGATAAACTTATTCTCTACCTTCAAACTACTCATTCCCTCCATATTCTCCATATATAGGACTACTTGGAGCTTCTTCTCATAGTTTCTTTGCAGTAAATAAATCTTCTAATTCAGAATTAGAAGTCATTATCACATAAATTCTCTTCTTCATAGGTGCATTCATATCACCAGGAGCATTCCCTCCTAGTTTAGAATTAGTCTCCACAATCGTGACATTTTCCTATTATTCCCATTGGTGTTGATATTCCTAGAACTGTTTTCTATTCACCTATTCTCCCTCAAGTTCCCCTTTTCCTTCCCTTGCAATATTTTATTTCTTGATCCTACCAGAACATTTGGGTGTATCTTTGCTTTAACTTTCTTCTTCTCTATTTAATACCCTTTTTCTTTTTTTGAACAATCCGCTTTCCTTTTGGATCCTCTTTCTCTAGTTTAGAGGGTGTGGAAGTAGTGGATACACTACTTCTACTGCTTTTAAACTCTCATGGCTTTGAAGAAGGTAACTCTTCATTTTTGGATGGCCCAAACTCTAGCTCTTAGGGTTCTGCATGTTCGCTTTGGTTGCGGGTAGGTGAGGGCATAGGTGAATTATGAAGGTTTTCCCCTTTAGGCTCATTTAGGGGATCAACTTGAATTCCAATATTTCTAGGCATTACCAGCAAACTATTGATTTCTTTACACTCCTTAGCCCTAAAATCATCCCACCATACTTGTGGGTACTAAATTCTTAGATTTTGTCTCCCATCACATGTAATATATCTAACAATATAAGTAGCACACCTTGCCCATAAATAGTGGAGAGACATTATGTTTGTACCTTGTGATGAGGAATCCAATACCTCTCCTCTTGTGCAAAATTCCTCCTAAGCTGATACTACATCAGACCAATCTAGAAATTTTAATCCTATCCTTGGCAATCTAGTTACTTGAGAAATGGCACTCTCTGAAGCATCCATAGAAAGTCCTTTTACCATAGATTCATCATATTGAAGATTTTCTACAAATCTTCTCATTAAATCATCACTATAATCTATCAATTTAAGGAAATAGTTGAGCCATCCAACCCTTGTGAATATAGAAAGGACAACTACATCCAATATTTGTTGATGATTTTTTGGCTCTCTCCTTATGACATCTCCTCCCATATTAGTCCTCTTTACTGCTCAGTATACCAAATCAACTCAAGAGTTCAACCCAATCCCTACCTAGCACCTTCAACTTCACTTATAACTTCAAAAACTTAGTTTCCAAATGTACTCTTGCTACCATACCATACTATAGCTACAAATCCTTTATCAAATTTAGCTCTGATAGAAACCAAACTAAGGTTCTTCAAATAGGATTTGAACTTTTTAGGAATTGCGAAAATGGAAATGAGCAAAAATAGCAATAAAAACATAACTCTAGGCTTTGCATTTCATGATTTCATTAGTTCGATTTAGGTTGGAAAATTCAAAAAGCTTGGAAAAAAGATAGACTAAGCATACCCCCCAAACTTAATGGGTGAAGTGACCTCACTTCACAGTGATGATTTGGAGGTGGGATAAATGTGAGTTGATAGAATTAAAGAATTTAATAATTCACATTTATGGAAATGAAATAAAAGTGCATAAAAAGTTTAAAGAAAGCTTGAATAATCATAATAGTTTACCTCAAGTACCTTCATGAGAAAATAACCATCAGCGGTGTGTGAAAAATAAAAGAATATATGCAGTTATGGATTTGATGGAACAAATATTAAATCCAAGGTAATAAGTATCTTGGATGGTGAGTGGACATAGTGAGATAGATGCAAGCTGCTGATGTGACTTTTGAAAGATTGGAAATGTATGCAAGCAATAAAATAATTATTCCATGATATCTAGGATGAATAGGTGGGTATAAAGGAAATGAATTCTCATAACCTTTCAATAAATATGGTGCCAAATAAATAAAATATTCTTTCCTACCATCGAGCATTGCTACGGGCACCTGTAGTGTCAAGTCCCTATCAGAATGCAAGTAATGTGATGCTACAGGTCCCTATGACATCAAGTCCCTTATGAACATGGTAAATAGATCCCATGTGGAGATAGCCTAAGTATTATCATAATCGTGTAGTGTTTGCATAATTATTGTGTTGTGTGTGCATGTGTTAAAGTATGGGAAAATTAGGTCTAGGTAACCTCAGGGGCTGAATTTTGTAGCTCAACCACTATGTTACCAAACGTGCTTGCTATTTTCCTTAGTACAAATGTAGTAATTTGT
>VDFB02025743.1:0-47919 GCA_007258455.2 Sequoia sempervirens
CTAATATATATATAAGAATATGGCGCGCTGCCCACCAACTATCACACAATTGGAGGTCAGAACATTGCTATGTGCTCCCAAACTCATACTATTAGCAAGGTAACACCGTAGCTCAAACTCTGTCCTCCCCTGTATGCGATGTCGTGCGGTTGAAAATAGAGCATGGCCAATAGACATGGCCCCCAAACATACATTGTCTTGAAATGAATCATCGATCTGAGCATCTCCCCCAACCCACCAAGAAACTGTGATCCCCACGGTTGGGGATCATCACTCTCGCTATCAAGGCACAAAGTACATAATCATATCTATCGTATGTCTCTGCCAGGGTCTCTCATTGAACCTCATAACCTTGGATTCTGATCTCTACATCATTGTCACACTCGTAGTACTCATATAGTGCCTGGAGTCCTCATGTGGGGTCGTAGTGTACCCGCTCACCACGAATCGATAGTCGTGGAATCCTGTAAACATCCTCTAGGGTAATTGTTGCCTCCCCTGTCAGAAAATGGAAGCTGCTAGTATTAGAGTGCCACTGCTCTACTAATGCTATCAACATCCCTCTACTTTCCCTAATCACGAGCATATATGTGACATAAATAAACCCCAAGTCCAACAATGCCTATCTCTCCTCCTCGCCTAGCTGGTCTTGTAGTCTGAACACAGCTGGTTTGGACTCTCATGTGTAAATAGGAGGTAGATGCATTTGAACTCATCGGACCTAAGTTGACCAAGTCAAAAATTCCTAGTCTGGGGAATTTTTTTAACCAGCCAATTGCATTGCAAATAATTTTTAATCGGCTCGCAATTGCAATTATGTCACTCACCCAACACATGCGTCATTTTGTACTATACATGTGTTGTAGCCAATCATTTGTGTCATTCCCGGCTGCAGATGTAACTCAAAAATGCACTTGCGTAACAAATTTATGTGTCGCACTGCAAATGCTTCTGCCCTAACCCTACTACAATTGCATCACATTGAGACGATTGTAGTGAATCACTTATCAAATGCGACTAACACACATGCAATTGCGTCACAATTCTTGTGACACAATGACTTGCTAAATTATTTCCTAACTTAAATGCATGGAAGACAAAAAAATTAAAAAGCGGGATAGTAGTACAT
Organism: Sequoia sempervirens; assembly: GCA_007258455.2. Taxonomy (NCBI): domain Eukaryota; kingdom Viridiplantae; phylum Streptophyta; class Pinopsida; order Cupressales; family Cupressaceae; genus Sequoia; species Sequoia sempervirens. The sequence continues at coordinate 1,130 of VDFB02025743.1, forward strand.
ACCGAGGCAGGTGCTCCCTTAGGTCGGTGGTACCTCTGGATGTGGTATGCGTGGTGGGTGACCTCTGGAATAAGTGACATCTCTATAGCTAAATCACTCCAAGCTCTCAAAATTTCTAAATTTGGAATGTGAAAATGACCCTTTTTCAAACTCAAATTGCTATTTATAGGTTCAAACTTAGGGTTTTGACCTGGGATTGTCTATTGGGCGCACCTTTTGATGCCTTTGACCTTGAATTTTACCCTTTTATCGATCTGGAAACTCAATTCCATCTTCACCATCAGATTCCTTACCATCAACTTGTCTGATCAGGGTAATTTTCCAATTTTTTTAAAACTTTTTGACAATTTGTAAAATTTTCCTGAGGGGGCATACTCGTACCCTAAATTTTGATGGGGCATCCTGGGGCATCTTTTGACTGAATTTCTTTGACACAATGCGATGAACTACATTATGTCAAAGAGGGGCAAATTGTAGACACTGAAAAATGTCCTAAGTCTGCGAGTGTCATTTTTCTTGGTCTTTGTCCTTCAATAATTGAATAATTATCCTTGATCGCATTCCTGTATTAATTAAATATTTTTTAATTATTTAGTTAATCCCGATCAATTAAAATAAATTAATTATGTCTCTAACATTCCCTTTCTTCAATAATTAGATAAATCATTATTTATTTAATTATTTATCTTTATCGTTCACTTATAGTCAAATAATAATAATTATTAGTTTCCTATGCAATTAACCTTTCATTCCTCTATAATTAAATAATTGTCAAGATTATTTAATTAGGCGTCATTCTTCTCCCATTAAATAATTAATTCAAATAAGTTATTTGGTGTCTAATTTCCATCTCTCCACATTTAAGTAAATTGATTTATTTAAATGCTCATTTTCCATTTTCCTCAAATAAATAATTTGAATGAATTATTTATTCTCCAACTTGGTCAAATATTCTCTTCTCATGAATTAATTATTTTTCAATTTTTAATTCATTCTTTTCATCAATTTGCTCATTAATTCCTGTCATAGTCATCAACGTCATAATCCTCCCATGAATAGCTTATTCTTGGTGCATCAATCCTCCACCGTTGATCTTGGCATCTTTCTAGAAACTTGATCTTGACCATCTGTTTCGTAACCTCCCTCTCATGGATTCTCATTTATTGATCTTGGAATATTTTTAAAGGATTAATCTCAATCGTCCGTTCGAATGGTTGTCTATAAAAGCAACATTCCTCTCCCGTTTTTGCCTTAACGACCATTTTGTCTCCAACTTTCTACTTACAATTTATAGGTATTTACACAAAAACAACAAAAAATCTGAGGGAAAAGATTGCAAAAGGAGAAATAGGAGAGACAAGAGAAGGAATCAACTTCAATGGGGAGTGTTCTATTTCATTTGCTTTCATTTTGATATCTCCATCGTTTGTATTCTCTTGTTTGGATGTGGTTTGTAGCTTAGAAGTGTTGGTTGTCACTCTATCTAGGCTAGGACTGATTTAACCCCATCTTACAATATTTAATTGACTAAATTATGAGACATGATGTCACATTTTGATTTTTACTTGCATAAATCTTTTTTGATAATAAATAGAATTGGATGTGACTATTGGACAATATGTGTTGAAGCATAAATTAATGTGTTTTCATGGATGATAAATTAGTTGTTATCTTTAAAATGTATGTCGTTGTGATTAAAATAATGATGAATTATTAGGATGTGAATATTTTGGTTATTGATTATAGTTTTATGGACTAACCTATTGATGAGATATTGAGTACAACTGAGTGCAGGAACAGGTTGAAGGTGAGAACATGGTTGAGGTAGAGATGACCTAGCCACTCCGAAAATAGTCGACATGATGGAAATCCTACACACACACTCATGTAGTTGCATTTATCCTACATTGTGAATGATTGTGTTTTGCAAGAATACGACATTGCTTATTGTGTGTTATGATTAAATAATAACTATGTCTTATGGTTGGTTTTTTTTTTTTTTTTTTAATTAGATAAGTGCTACCAAGAAATGGGGGTAGCTCCCTGGTACATTCTAACAATGGTGCTCAGAGCCCATAGGCAACAAGAAAAAAGCCTGCAGGAAATAAGGAGGATGGAATCCTGAGCTCTGAGCCATTCAACACCAAGTGACAAAAAAAATGAACAAACATAACCTCCTTCGCATAGCTTACAGTTCCAGAGCCTGGTAGATTGTCGCCAAAAAACCACCCATGATTGTAAGCATTCAGAGGCTCCCCTCGCCAAGCCAAGACAGCTCCGAAGCCATGAACTAGGAGAAGGCCTCCAGGTTTGCGTTCTTCACCCCATTCTGGAAGACTTCCCATGTGTCTGACATAAAGTTCCTCAGAGCCTCCCTACATTGGTTGGACATTTCAGCATCCGTCCCTTCACCAGACTCATCCTCCTCTATCACCATTTCTGGATCAAAGAACATGCGTAAAAAGCTAACCCAACCTTTAGTCCTCAACTCCAAGGTTGCATTTTCTAGCGCATGAACGTTATGATCTGAAACAATCCGCTCCAGGCTAACAAACACTCGTTCTCTGGATTCACTTATGTCCACAAGTTCCCCAATCACCATCTCATAGACCCTGCCATCACACTAATGCTGCTTAATGTGTAAAACCCACAAAATAATCTTCGTGATTGCGCTCAACACTGCCCCATCCTGAATGATGAAGAGTCTTCAACATTGTGCTAGTAGGGACTCCTTACTGCATGCGCAAGCCAATCTGAACTGGAATACCATCTTTGATAGTCATTGTTGCTTTAGTAAACATGACCTTCCCACCTGCCCTAAATAGCCAGACCAACCCAACATTGCCCAAAGGAATATGAAATGTCCCTACGATGCGCCAGTATCAATGTTAGGCCACACAGATCCATACAACTCATGGGTCTTTGGAAGGAGTAGAAGTGCCTGCACATGTTTTGATAAAATCATCAGATAAGATTTCCTACAGACTAGGCCAGAGATCTGTTGCAAAACTCATAACCAACTTGGCATCTTGTACCACCCCTTGATTTGCAAGTAGGTTTTCCACCCTTGTTTATCTCCCTATAAACGTGCGTCAAAGAATAATCCGCCAATTTGTTTAGAAACTCTTTGATTGGGGCTATCCAACTGTCAATCCTCCAGTTCTGAGAATTACCAGAAATTATTGCTCAGACACAGAGCAAAGAGTCTCCCTCTATCTCTATAGTGTTTATGCCATGTTGAATGCAGAGATGCAAACCAAGCCATAAAGCCTCCATCTCTGCGATATTATTGGAGCAAACCCCAAGCTTCTTCGATGCCACCCACAGACAACCTCCACTTGCATCTCTAATAATGTAACCAACCTTGACTTCTCCTGGATTGCCCTTAGCAGCCCCGTCAAAGTTCAGTTTCCATTTCAACCGAACCAAGAAAATCCAATGAATCTCCTTCCTATTGATTTTAGTTATGCTATTAGCGGATGTCTTCAGGATTCTAAGTTTAGGCCACAATCTATGAAGTTCTTCGTCCCATCTTGAGAATGACATTTTGGAAGTGACATTGATTCTATTGTTGGTAGTTTCAATAATAGTATTTTGAATTTTTGCAATGAGCTGCTCTCGATTTAAGGCTTTCTCCTTGAAAATGCATCGATTCCGTTCTTTCCACAAATGCCACACGAGCAAGGATGGGGCCAAGGACCAAGTTCGTTTCCAATAACCACCATTATTCATTCTCGGCCAATTAGAAAGAAAGTCCCATAGCTTATTTTTCCTTGGTCCCAAGAAGTTAAAGGACTCTTGTAACCAGTCCCAACATGAGCCCGCAACTGGGCAAGATAAGAGTAGATCGTCTACATTTTCTTCTGCGCACTTGTAAAGGATACATCTAGTTGGTCCAGCGGTTCCAATTCTCTTCAATATTTCAACCATTAGGTAGTGCCCATGAAGAGCCACCCAAAGAAATGCCTCGGCCTTAGGTAGAATCTCCTTCTTCCAACAAAGTTTTTCCATCTAGGATTTATCCTTAGCTTGTGCTGATTGGATTTGATAACCCATTTTGGCCAAATAATTTTCAGAGGCCGCACCACACCATATTATCGTGTCATCCCGATTGCTCCATTTTAACAATCTATTCTCAATTTCCTCACTTACAACCACTGCCAGCTCATGTGGAATTGAAAGTGAGGTAAAGTTAATCCATTTAAAGGTACCGTCAACATGTACGCTCTCCCTCTGAATGTAATCTGCCACAGTGGAGCTGTAGGACGATTGCAAGCTATCAATATATTGTTCTAGGTTGAAGATCTTCACCAAGCTTTTGTAGCCATTCCATGAATCTAACCAAAACAAAGCCTTCCACCCATTCTAGACCTGCCAAGATAGGTGACTTGTAATTAGGGAGTGACAATTTGAGATGTAACGCCATGGCGCTGAGCCATTAACATGATTCATAATCATTAGAATTTTGGCTGGGTTCAGGTTGTCCAAGTACTTCCTCTACATGATTTGACACCACAATCTTTTGGGGTTTTTGTACACTTTCCAAATTAGTTTGGCCCCTAATGCTTTATTTTGAAGGCGCACCTTACGAAGGCTAGCCCCTCCATCGGCTTTCGCTTTACAGACTTCATCCCATCCTAGGAGATGTATCTTCACCATTTTTGACCCTTCCCATAAGAAATTCTTAAATATTTTCTCCAAATCATTTATTGTCTTCCCAGGTACTTCTAGACAGGATATTGCGTAAATTGGGATTTCTGAAAGAAGAACCTTAGCCATGGTTATCCTCCCTGCCATTGAGAGCCAAATTTTCTTCCATTTCATAGCTTTATTTCAACAATTTTCTACCACCTCACCCCAATGCTTTGCTCTGCAGACTCCTTCAAAGATCTGTGCTCCAAGAAATTTAAACGGAAATTTCCCTTTCTTAACTCCAAGTATAGCAGATATAGCTTGCTGCGTTTGTGGTCTTGTATTAAAAAAGAAAACGCACGATTTTTCCTTATTCATCTGTTGACCTAATCGAAGTTCATATTCCTTGAGAATGTGATTGATGCATTTGGCTTCTCTCATACTTGCTTCACCCAAAAAAGTAGTGTCATCTACAAATTGTGTATGGGTGACTGGGTCCATATCTGGTACAACTTGTACCCCTCTCCAATCCTTACGTTAGCGGCTATTATTAATCGCATAGCCAAGGGCTTCAGCCATAATGACAAAAAGGAAAGGTGAGATGGGGTCACCTTGCCTAAGCCCATTAGTAGCTTGGAAGAAACCTTCTAATGAGCCATTTACAAAAACAAAATACTGTACAGAGGAGATGCACTGATACACCAAGTCGCACCAATGACTGCAAAATCCCATTCTTTTCATCACCTCCATAAGGAATGACCATCGCACCCTGTCATAAGCCTTGGTTACATCAAGTTTTATAATCATTCCTGCTTGCTTGCTTGTACTAAGGGTGTGAACAACTTCCAATACTAGTAAAATGTTGTCTGTTATTTCTCTCCCCGACACAAAATTGTTTTGTTCAATCGAAATGATCTTCCCTAGCAATAATTTAAGCCTGTTGGCCAATACTTTCACAATAATTTTATAGATGGTATTGCATAATGAAATATTCCTATAATCGCCGAAAGAGGAACACTTGGCTCTTTTCAGAATTAGTGCAATAATTGTATTGTTAAGATCTTTAACGAATCTCCTAGTTTTCCTGAAGTCTTCTACGAGTTTCTAGAGATCCTTTCCTAGAAAATCCCAGCAGTTTTGAAAGAAACTGGCCGTGAAACCATTAGGGCCAGGCAACTTGTTAGGATGCATCTGGAAGAGTGCAACTCGAACTTCCTCCTTTGAGATCTTATCACACAACCTCATATTGTCAGCTTCACTAACTCTAGAATTGATCAAATCAAGGTATTCCACCTGGCCCCCATAAGACATTTGTTCCCCCAAAAGGTTGGAGAAGTACTCAACTGTAGCCTTGCCTACCTCAGCCGAACCCCTAACAGTATGACCAGTGCTTGTAATGATTTCCTCTATTTTATTGCTTGCTCGCTTCGCTAGGATTGAGGCATGGAAGAATTTAGAGTTAGCATCGCCTTCACTTAGCCAAACCTCTCTTGATTTATCCTTCCAATATAACTCTTCTCTTTTCAGAATCTTAGCTAGTTTCCTTTTTAATTTGGTTTCTTTTTAAAATTCTTCATTTTGTATGCCATACGCTATCACCTTTTCATTAAGTATCTCCAGCTCGGTTTCCACCTTAGCCTTCTCAACAAATATATTCTTAAACTTCTCTTTATTCCAAATTTTGAGTTTCTTCTTTAATGCCTACAATTTTTTTGTTATTATGAAGCTTATGGAGCCTCCCACCCTTATTTCCTTCCACCATGTCTCCAACTGCTCCAGGAGGCATGGGTCTCTCCACCACATGCTCTAGAATTTAAAGCTTGAATTCACTCTATCACTATCATTAGCTATTGTCAAAAGGAAAATGATCAGAGATTGAGTTAGGATAAATGTAAGCATTCACACACTAGCCAAATTTGAACCATGATGGTGACACTAGGAAACGATTGAGTTTCTCAGCTATTGTACTAAATTTTTTCCGTTGGTTAGTCCAAGTGAAATTGCCATTGTCTTTGGGGCAATCCATCAACCCCGCTTTCACCACAAAAGCCCTAAAGTCTTGTATTGTTTGTGAGATGCTTCTGACTCTGCCTCTTTTTTCAGACAAATCAAGGATTGCATTAAAGTCTCCTCCAACAATTATTCTTTCCTTGGGAAACATATGCATGAACTCCAGAATCAAACTCCAAACCAATGCTTTTTCCTCTATTTTTATGGGGCCATATACATTAATAAGTATGAAACTACAGTTTAGGCCTAGGTCAAAGACTTTCGCCACCATCCATCTTGCAGAGGATATGATAATTTCTACTGAAACATTTGCTATTTTCCAAAGCATACCCAGGCCCCCTGCAAAACTAGAAGAGCTCTCAAAGTAGCCATCCCAAAGTCGGCAATATCTCAGAAATTGTAAACATTCCTCCCCTGTCAGTTTAGTTTCTTGTAGCAGAATTATGTTTCTTGTGCATTTTTGTATTTGATGCCTGAGTATGCATCGTTTGTCAAGGGCCTTTAGGCCCCTGACATTCCAAGTTGTGATCTTCATTGTTTCCCAAGGGAGGATTTTCCTCCCTTGGTACTCAAGAACTTGGCTATACTTGTAAATTTCTTGTCAGCCACTTCTTCCTCCTGAAGTTGTTTGAAGGACTTCCGACTGTGAGTATTGCCTGAATTTCTGATCTTGCCCAGACCCATGTGTTTAGATGCAAACTGGGAAATACACCTATCATCTATTACGTCCAGTTCATCCTCAATGTCAGGATTTGAGTCCAAATCAATACTTGCCCTGGCAGCAATCTCATCTCCATTGTCATCCTCTGCCTCATCGCTTTCCTTTGCGTGATTTGAATCTTCCCCACCCTTACAATTGGGTATAGGCATTGGGCATCTAGCCGATCCCTTCGGGGCCTTGGTTAGAAACTCATTCCCTCCTACTTGTGTTGTTTGGTTATTGGAACTGCTTTGTTGGAGCATGGTGGAAACAAGAGGGGTAGCACCCGAGGTTGGTGTCTTGCTTTTCTCCACCGAACCTTTAGTGCAATCTATGGAGCCATGACTATGCGAACCATAGGAAAGACAAAAATACCTTGTTTCTTCAATTTCAATACCTTGCCTCCACCATTCCCCATTGGCCAATAGCAGTATGTTACTGGGAATGGTATCAATCGCCGTAATCTTCAATCGGGTGTATTTGTACATGTCTCCCTCCAGAATGTTTGAATCGATTTCCATAAGTATACCCAGTGAGCGTTCAATTTTCTCAAGGCATTCGCCTGCCCAGTATTTTGTTGGAAGATTGTACAGTCTAACCCAAATTGGATGATCATAGGGTCGTACTTTGACTGGGTTGAAATTCTAGTTCCATGGCTGCATGTACAGAGGCATTTCCTCCATGAACCAAATCTCTTCTTCCATCACTCTTGTTTTGGTTTTCTCATCGGCGAAAATGATTAGGAAGAAACCTTTTGGTAGAAATCTTAATAAAACCTCTGTCTTCCAATTTTTCTTAATCCAAAGCCTAATTGATGCTCTATCAGGTGTACCTCTGATGAATCTGCAAATGAAGGCAAATTCTTTCAGGATCTCCGTGTCGGGCTTTATTTCTTCTAATACCTCAATCTCAATAGTGTCCTCTGAATTCAGTGTGTTGGGATTGCCCTTTTCCTCAACTTTTCGCTCCTTCCTGAATCTTTGATCTGTCCGCTCGCGTCTGCCTCTTCTTCTGTCCCTAGGGTTCCTCCAATCTAGGATATCCTTCCTTCCTAGCATTCTTTTCCCTCCATAACCAGTATGGCTTGGCCATAGGACCCAATTTTCCACAGGAGTATCTAGAGTGTCATGACATGTTTTGGCTGGCCTTTCCCCCATCTTTTCTAAGTCGCCCTGCGGATGGTATGCCATATGACATTTGTCTCTCCATCCTCCCCCTTTGAACACCCACTGTGGTGTATGATCCAATGTCTGCTTTGCTTCACTTGCCCTCACCACTTCATCTCCCTAGCATAATTTTGCTTGCGCTGTTCTAACCTGTGCCGAATCTCTCTTCACCTCCTCGCAGTTGCTCAACCCTACTCTACACATTTTTGCCTTTTTGATATGTCTTATGGTTGTTTTGTTTGCAAAAAATAATTTAATTAGAAAAATAAAAGACTTTATTTTTTAAATTTTTGATAATGATAAATCTCTTAATTTATATTTAGATACATATAATAAAAATATAATAAGGATATTATTATTATTTTTATATATAATAGCTTATTATTAAAAATAAAATAAAATAAAATAAAATAAGTTTTAAATTATTTGCATGATTATTATTATAAATAAATAAAGTTTTATTAAAATTAAATAAGTTTAAAATTCAAATGATTTGCATGATAAATCATGCGATCCTGGCATGAGGTGAAAGTTCAGTTCTAAAAATAGAGATTGGAGTTGAATACTTGGAATGAAAATATGGAAATCATAAAGAAGAGAGAGCTCAACAAGGGGAAGGCATGACTATTTGGAGATCATCATTGGAAGACCGAGGTGGCAGAGATTGAGGGGGATTGGATTATGGAATTTGAGAAGAGTGAGGAGTTAGCACATAGGGCAAAGGACCGAGTAAGACTTGTTATTTTTTGTTTGTATCATGGTGTGAGAGTGCATGGTAAAAGATTAATTAGAACCTAATTTGCAAATTTTAATGATGAATGAGAATGTTAATGTATTATGGGGTTTGAAGGAGATCTATGTTTGAATCATAACATGTATTTTTTTTTATATCAACCTGTATATGTGTTTGTTCTACATGTTCATGCTTAACAAAACTTGTGTGTTGACCATCATAGCGCCCACCTGTAGCACTTGAAAACATAGTTTCAACCATGTTTAAGATATGTTTGTGGCTGTTATAAAACCCGTGTGATGGATATTATGTATAAATAGTTATGCATACTGATTTAAATATAAGGTTCAAGCACAATTAAATCTCAAATTTCAAAAGTGAATAAATGATGGTTTAAATATTTTCGTGAATTCACCTAAGTAAATGGATGTGGGTAGATTCAAAGGAGAATTAAGAATAATTTTACTATTTTATAAATGTCATGGCCCTATTTGTTTGAATTTCAAAAGAAGTTTGAAACAAATTTGTGTTTTAACTTAACTTGACCCTAATGCACATTTTCAGATTTTAAATCAATTTTAAAATAGATCTAAATAAAATTTAAATACAACTAATATATATATATATATTTATAACAACAACAAGAAATTCATAAATGGTTATAGTCACGAATTGTCTATTAATATATAATTAATAGACAATTCGTGACTATAACCATTTATGAATTTCTTGTTGTTGTTATAAATCCACTATACTATTTTGTAAACTTAGCATATTTCACTAGTAGTATATGATTATTTCCAAGAAGTCAATATTGATAAACATTTTATTTTTGTTGTGATGATTTCACAATAAAACTATAAAACTAAATATATGAAACTACCATTTAATTGTTATGAATTTGATTCTTTTATTGCATGTGCTATGAATTGGTTTCTTATGGATTTAACTTGCATGACATCAAAGAAATTAGTTATTATTACATATGCATTAAATATTGCATGTAATTGAGAAATATAATTAGTTAAAGGTCAAGTTGCATGCCAATAATCAAGTTGCATATCAATAATCTAGTTGCATGTCGATAACTGAATTGCATGTCAATTATGCATTTAACCATCATTATGCATGAAAGGATTGAAATAACAAATGATCTACATATAGTCATTTTGCAGAAAAGAAAAGAGTTATTTATTTTTATGATCATTGGGTGTATGCATGCTATTATCTTTTATATGTGATTTGGTTTACCTTTAGGGATGAGTGCTAAATATGGACTAACAAAGGGGAGTAAATTTACTTGTTCAAATCTACCTACCATTTATTGGTTTAATTTCTTTGAACAAAGCTATATGTACCATTGAAATAGATGGATGTTATTTTGTTCTGTCATATCTTGATAATAGGGCATAACATGTTCATATGTGAAATGCATGTCAACTTAGATATATCAAGTTGCACCGGATTCCATCCTGTTAGCCATTTCCAAGTTGTTGGGATTCTCATGTAGGGTCAGGTATTTTTCGGGTTAGGAAATTTTTTGGGGAAGCATAAGCTTCATGTTTGGGAAAAAAAGTGTTTGATCCATGTTCTTAACTCTTGGTTTGCAAAGGACCGTTGGGTTAGTGGTAGTTAGAGACTCTCCTATGATTATGTTTCTTTTGTATCTTTACTTGTATTGTTATGACTAGATGGGCATGAGATCCTAAGTAATAAGCTTGCATAAATTATACGTTATACTCTATGATACTTGATTAGATAGTATTTCATGTGATGATGTACCTTATTTATTGTACTTAATATTTTGGATTAGACACTTTTACATGTGATATGTAATATGCCATTTGTATATATTGAAGATGTTCCATTTTATTTCTATATTAATATGAAAATGAGTTATTATTTATTTTTGTGAGATAGTTTAGGGTTTCGAGCCTTACACTTGACAACAACTCATCACTTTTTGGTGTCATTGTCAAGGACCCATGTTCCTAGACTAGATGTTATTAAGAATTTAGATAGATAACATTCTAATAAAATAAGGAAAATACTCTTTCTTATGCATGGTTAGAAAAAAGAGGACCTCATAGACAATTCATTACCGAAATCCCCCAACCACAAACACGAGAAAACAAAAACAAAGTTCACAACAAATAAAAAAGGGAAAGAAGTCTTAGTTGAAGAACTCTACCAACAATAGTTAGTAATTCATAACCCTCCTAAGATTTCAAATTAAAACCTTGAAGAAAAAAAACAATAGAAATCAACCTAGTCAACATCATGAATGACAATAACAAAGACATGAATAATGAAGGAGAGGCAAGGAAGGTAGAAATAATATTTACCTATTTGATCAACTTGAACACATGTAAAGATGCTCCCATGGAAAACATCTCTCTTTCTAATCAACCTACCTTACATGTGTTTTATCATCAAAATACCCAAATAAAATTTTCTTCAAGTTCAAAGACCTTTTCTAGATTTTTTACTATATAATTGATAATTAGAAGTTGAAGTTATTCCATTCTACCTTGAACAGTTCAAGAATGTGATATTTTATGAGATTAAACATTGGATCAATCAAACCTAACAAAAAATAGAAACATTATTTTTGTTAGTGTGAAAAGAGTCTTTACGTGTCTAGTTATCATTTATCTAGTTCCTACACCTAGCGGTCCTATTCATAATAGATTAAGTTCACTTAGTGGTTTATTTGCATCACCTCATAGATACTTGACACATGCCTTCACACTTGTCCCAAGTGTTCTACATTGGGCACATCACTTGGAGGGTTATTTAGTCTTTTTATTTCACCTTCCTACCTCCTCCATGTCCTATATAAACAAGGAGTGATAATTGTATCTACATGAATTCTATGATAGCTTAATGGCTTATGTATCGTGCTTGATTCATTTTATGGTAGTTTGAGTACTGCATTCATTATTTGTTGCTCTAACATAGTATCAAAGCATTGAATTATAAGTTCCTTCTCATTTGTTTAGTGTATCAAAATCTCATCCCTATCAACAAAGTGTCGTGGAGCTAAACAAATATCTCGATTGCAACTGAAAGGCTCGAAAAATAAAGAAATACCCTTTGTTTTATTATTTGCAGTAATTTTCAATTATTGCAATTTTTTTCCATTTATACAAAAAGGTAAAAAAATAAATAGCAGAGGGCCAATCTTGGCCCTCTGCCCATTTGCCCATTTGGGTAGAAAATTATATTTTGCAGCATATTTTGGCCTATCTAGCCTATTAGGAGTTTTTTTTGTTGAAGTTTGTTGCAAGGTTTCAATCTAGTGTTTGTAAGTTTTATACTTGACTTTTGTAGCTCATTGCATTTATAGTGTAGTGGATCTCTTACCACATCTTCATAGTCATTGATGTTGAATATTTTTTTTAGTAACTCTTCACAAACATCTGTATTAAAAACCTACAAGGACCCCTCATGTGGCTTCAACATCTTAGCTACACATCTACAATGCCTTCAATAAAACCCATAGCTTTGTGAAGGTTGTTGGAATCAAAATCATAATTCAACTCCTCCAACAGTGACCTCCACTTTGCTTCAGCTTCACCACATTTACTAGAAACCTCCCTCATCTCCCATGCATCTTGCAATATCTTGAAAACCTCAGTGAATGCCTTAGCTAGCTACAAATTGGAGCATCATTGTGCATCCTCATGATGCATGCTCTATATGCTTCCCACTCCACCACACACTGTTCTTTGTCCCACATAGCATGAATGCGACATCTCTGAGGTTTCTTTCAAAAATCAAACAAGTCATAGACTAACATATCCCACATTCCCTACACAACATACATCCCCATCAAACAACTCCTAGTTTTTGGCTTTATTTATGATGCATGTAAAGTGTGGGTTATAATTGTGGCATAGGCACTAGTGAATGTGGATATAATTGTGAGTCGTAAGGCTAGGTCTATACCACATTCTCCACCTCTATTTTTTCAGGAACCACCTACAAGAATTGGTCAAAGATCCTCTACACTTTGGTAGTGTGGCATTGACTTTCAACACCTCTTTTTCTTCAAAACCAATCAAACCCTCAAAGTAATCACTAGGAAGAGATGAATTCTTTTCACCTTTGACTTAGTCCACATTCATATTGAGATATGTAACTTGCCATCTATGGAAGTTTTTTTATAAAATATTATTGACATTTAATGTCACAAGTTAGTTGTTAGAGGTCACTTAGCAAACTAGCAATTTGTTGCTAACCATTAAAACTTTATTGTAGTTATTGATAATTAGTGGTTGGTATTCATTGCTAAGAGTTACAAAAGGGGGGCTCGTTTTCATTTTGGCGTAACTTGCAAATGGGAGGTATTTTTTCAAGTGTAAATAGTCATCAAAAATATCTTTTCAAGTAAAAAAAACTAGCGTCAAGATGATTTCAAAATTGTATCTTTTAATCTATTTTTTAACCTTTGAAAATTAATGTATTTTATGCAATTTTTGATGAGGCATAACTTTCACCCCAGGTTTGTTGAAAGTTCAAAAACTTTTTTCGAAATTCATCAAAATTTTGAAAGGATTCTAAATTTATAATCAAAATCAAGTTTAGGAAATCCCATTTTTTCATATTTGTAAAAATCCCTATGAGTTATAAATGGATGATTTGGATTCCAAACTTGACACAAATTTGTAATTCTTGTTTTGTATCTTTCTGGGGGGTCAACATTCAGATATAGTACATTTTTTGGGATTTTGTAATGCACAATTCAAGTTCCTTGTTGTGTGTGCATCATGGATCCTAAAATCAACTTGTTAACTCCACATAATTTCCACACATAAAAAGTCAAAGTACAACAAGTACTTCAATCTAAGGAATTATGGCAAATGGTCAATGAACAACAAATGTAATTTACTAGGGATTTTGAGAAATTTACTTATCGAAACAAGTGAGATGAAGCACTAGGAATAATAGGTCCTCTTGTTTATGATAATTTACAATTTCATATTTCTAGTTGTACAAATCCTATGCAAATGTGGGACAAATTTGATGATCTCTTTGGTAAAGTTGATGATTTCAAGATTCTACAATTGGATGCTCAATTAACAACATTGTTTCCTAATGCCTTATCTTCTATTGAAGATTTATTGGTTCAATTTAAGTCTTTGTTTTCTAGACTTTAGTTTTGTGGTAAAATAAAAATAGACAAAGAGTGTGTCTTCTTGATTTTGTTAAAGTTAAAAGGTCCTTATCAGATATTTGTTTCTTCCTTTTACTCTACCATGGATGCTCTTGGAACAACACATGTAATATCTTCTTTTGAATTTTTTATGATAGAATCATAAGAGAATAATCTAAATTAATCTATATAGATGATATCACCTCTTCAAAAACTCAAACACTAGTTGTCCAATCATCTAAGGGAAAAGAAAAGAACTCATCTAAGAAGGCACAAAGTACACAATCATATTTGCAATATGTCTCTGCCAGGGTCTCCCATCGAATCTCATAACCTTGGATTTTGAGATTTGCATCATTGTCACACTCATAGTACTCATATAGTGCTCGGAGTCCTCACGTAGGGTCGTAGTGTACCTGCTCACCACAAATCGATAGTCGTAGAATCCTGTAAACATCCTCTAGGGTAACTGTCACCTCCCTTGTTGGAAAATGGAAGCTACTAGTATTAGAGTTCCACTGCTCTGCCAATGCTATCAACATCCCTCTGTTTTCCCTAATCACGGGCATATATGTGACATAAAACAACCCCAAGTCCAACAACACCTGTCTCTCCTCCTCACCTAGCTGTTCTCGTAGTTGGAACACATCTGGGTTGGACTCTCATGTGTAAATAGGAGGTAGATGCACTTGAACTCATCAAACAACCAATAATGTCAATCCAAGACCTTTAGTTGACCTATTGGATCTAAGTTGACCAAGTCAAAATTTCCTAGTATGGGGCAAATTTTTAACCAGCTAATTGCATCACACATAGTTTTTAACCAGCTCACAGCTGCAATTGTGTCACTTGCCCAACACATGCATCATTTTGTACTGCACATGTGTCAGAGCCAATCGTTTGCGTCATT
Source organism: Sequoia sempervirens (assembly GCA_007258455.2). Classification (NCBI taxonomy): domain Eukaryota; kingdom Viridiplantae; phylum Streptophyta; class Pinopsida; order Cupressales; family Cupressaceae; genus Sequoia; species Sequoia sempervirens. Next base: position 16,439 of record VDFB02025743.1, read on the forward strand.
CCTGGCCACACATGCAACTCAAAAATGCACTTGCGTCGCAAATTTACGCATCGCACTGCAAACGCTTATGCCCTAACCCTACTACAATTGCATCGCACTGAGACGATTGTAGTGAATCACTTATCAAATGTGACTAACACACACACAATTGCATCGTAATTTTTGTGACACAATCACTTGCTAAATTATTTCCTAACCTAAATGCATGGAAAATAAAAAAGAGGGATAGTAGTACATATAGAGGCGGGTGCTCCCTCAGGTCAGAAGTACCTCCAGATGTGGTATGTGTAGTGGGTGGCCTTTGGAACACGTGACATCTCTATAGCTAAATCACTCTGAGCTCTCAAAATTTCTAAATTTGGAATGTGAAAATGACCCTTTTTCAAACTCAAATTGCTATTTATAGGTTCAAACTTAGGGTTTTGACTTGGGCTTGTCTATTGGGTGCACATTTTGATGCCTTTGACCTCAAATTTGACCCCTTTATCGATCTTGAAGCTCAATTCCGTCTTCACCATCAGATTCCTTATAATCAACTTGTCTTATCAAGACAATTTTCCAATTTTTTTGAATTTTTTTGATAATTTGTAAAATTTTCCCAAGGGGGCATACTCATACCCTAACTTCAATGGGGCATCCTAGGGCATATTTTGACTAAATATCTTTGACACAACACAGTGAACTGCATTATGTCAAAGAGGGGAAAAATGTAGACACTGAAAAATGTCCTAAGTCTGCGAGTGTCATTTTTCTTGGTCCTTGTCCTTTGATAATTGAATAATTATCCTTGATCATATTCCTCTATTAATTAAATAATTTTTAATTATTTAGTTAATCCTAATCAATTAAAATAAATTAATTATGTCGCTGACATTCCCTTTCTTCAATAATTAAATAAATAATTATTTATCTTTATCATTCGCTTATAGTGAGATAATAATAATAATAATTTGCCTATGCAATTAACCTTTCATTCCTCTATAATTAAATAATTATCAAGATTATTTAATTAGGCGTCATTCTTCTCCCCATTAAATAATTAATTCAAATAAATTATTTGGTGTCTAGTTTCCATCTCTCCACATTTAAGTAAATTGATTTATTTAAATGCTCATTTTCCATTTTCCTCAAATAAATAATTTGAATGAATTATTTATTCTCCAACCTGGTCAAATATTCTCTTCTCATGAATTAATTATTTTTCAATTTTTAATTCATTCTTTTCATTGATTTGCTCATTAATTCCTGTCATAGCCATCAACGTCATAATCCTCCCATGAATAGCTTATTCTTGGTGCACCAATCCTCCACCGTTGATCTTGGCATCTTTCTAGAAACTTGATCTTGACCATCCGTTTTGTAACCTCCCTCTCATGGATTCTCATCTGTTGATCTTGGAATCTTTTTAAAGGATTAATCTCAATTGTCCATTCGAATGGTTGTCTATAAAAGCAATATTCCTCTCTTGTTTTTTCCTTAATGACCATTTTGTCTCCAACTTTCTACTTACAATTTACAGGTATTTACACAAAAACAACAACAAATCTGAGGGAAAAGATTGCAAAAGGAGAAATAGGAGAGACAAGAGAAGGAATCAACTTCAATGGGGAGTGTTCTATTTCATTTGCTTTCATTTTGATATCTCCATTGTTTGTATTCTCTTGTTTGGATGTGGTTTGTTGCTTAGAAGTGTTGGTTGTCACTCTATCTAGGCTAGGACTAATTTAACCCCATATTTCAACATTTAATTGACTAAATTATGAGACATGATGTCACATTTTGATTTTTACTTGCATAAACATTTTTTGATAATAAATAGAACTGGATGTGACTATTGGACAATATGTGTTGAAGCATAAATTAATGTGTTTTCGTGGATGATAAATTAGATGTTATCTTTAAAATGTATGCCATTGTGACTAAAATAATGATGAATTATTAGGATGTGAATATTTTGGTTATTGATTATAGTTTTATGGACTAACCTATTGATGAGATATTGAGTACAAATGAGTGCAAGAACAGGTTGAAGGTGAGAACATGGTTGAGGTAGAGATGACCTAGCCACTCGAAAATAGTTGACATGATGGAAATCCTACACACACTCATGTAGTTGCATTTATCCTACATTGTGAATGATTATGTTTTGCAAGAATACGAAATTGCCTAATTTATGTTATGATTAAATAATAACTATGTCTTATGGTTGTTTTGTTTGCAAAAATTAATTTAATTGGGAAAATAAAAGACTTTATTTTCAAATGTTAGATAATGATAAATCTCTTAATTTATATTTCTATACATATAATAAAAATATAATAAGGATATTGTTATTATTTTTATATATAATAGCTTATTATTAAAAATAAAATAAAATAAAATAAAATAAGTTTTAAATTATTTGCATGATTATTATTATAAATAAATAAAGTTTTATTAAAATTAAATAAGTTTAAAATTCAAATGATTTGCATGATAAATCATGCGATCCTGGCATGAGGTGAAAGTTCAGTTCTAAAAATAGAGATTGGAGTTGAATACTTGGAATGAAAATATGGAAATCATAAAGAAGAGAGAGCTCAACAAGGGGAAGGCATGACTATTTGGAGATCATTATTGGAAGACCGAGGTGGCAAAGATTGAGGGGGATTGGATTATGGAATTTGAGCAGAGTGAGGAGTTGGCACATAGGGAAAAGGACCAAGTAAGACTTTTGTTATTTTTTGTTTGTATCATGGTGTGAGAGTGCATGGTAAAAGCTTAATTAGAACCTAATATGCAAATTTTAATGATAAATGAGAATGTTAATGTATTATGGGGTTTGAAGGAGATCTATTTTTGAATCATAGCATGTATTCTATTTTTGTAGCAACCTGTATATGTGTTTATTCTACCTGTGCATGCTTAACAAAACTTGTGTGTTGACCATCATAGCGCCCACCTATAGCACTTGAAAATATAGATTCAACCATGTTTAAGATATGTTTGTGGCTGTTATAAAACTCGTGTGATGGATATTATGTATAAACAGTTATGCATACTGATTTAAATATAAGGTTCAAGCACAATTAAATCTCAAATTTCAAAAGTGAATAAATGATGGTTTAAATATTTTCGTGAATTCACCTAAGTTTTGATGTGGGTAGATTCAAAGGAGAATTAAAAATCATTTTACTATTTTATAAATTTCATGGCCCTATTTGTTTGAATTTCAAAAGAAGTCTAAAACAAATTTGTGTTTTAACTTAACTTGACCCTAATGCACATTTTCAGATTTTAAATCAATTTTAAAATAGATCTAAATAAAATTTAAATACAACTAATATATATATATATATATATATATATGTTATAAGATTATTAAACCCAGATTAATAGACAATTTGTGATAGTAACCATTTATGAATTTCTTGTTGTTGTTATAAATCCACTATATATATATATATGTTATAAGATTATTAAACCCAAATTAATAGACAATTCGTGATAATAACCATTTATGAATTTCTTGTTGTTGTTATAAATCCACTATACTATTTTGTAAACTTAGCATATTTCAATAGTAGTATATGATTATTTCCATGAAGTCAATACCAATAAACATTTTATTTCTGCTGTGATGATTTCACAATAAAACTATAAAACTAAATATATGAAACTGTCATTTAATTGTTATGAATTTGATTCTTTTATTGCATGTGTTATGAATTGGTTTCTTATGGATTTAACCTGCATGACATCAAAGAAATTAGTTATTATTACATATGCATTAAATATTGCATGTAATTGAGAAATATCATTAGTTAAAGGTCAAGTTGACTGCCAATAATCAAGTTGCATATCAATAATCTAGTTGCATGTCGATAACTAAATTGCATGTCAATTATGCATTTAACCATCATTATGCATGAAAGGATTGAAATAACAAATGATCTACATATAGTCATTTTGCATGAAAAGAAAAGAGTTATTTATTTTTATGATCATTGGGTGTATGCATGCTATTATCTTTTATATGTGATTTGGTTTACCTTTCGAGATGAGTGCTAAATATGGACTAACAAAGGGGAGTAGATTTACTTGTTCAAATCTACCTATCATTTATTGGTTTAATTTCTTTGAACAAAGCTATATGTACCATTGAAATAGATGGATGCTATTTTATTCTCTATCATATCCTGATAATAGGGCATAACATGTTCATATGTGAAATGCATGTCAACTTAGATATATCAGGTTGCACCGGATTCCATCCTGTTAGCTATTTCCAAGTTGTTGGGATTCTCATGTAGGGTCAGGTATTCTTGGAGTTAGGAAAATTTTTGGGGAAGCATAAGCTTCATGGTTGGGAAAAAAAGTGTTTGATCCATGTTCTTGTCTCTTGGTTTGCAAAGGACCATTGGGTTAGTGGCAGTTAGAGACTCTCCTATGATTATGTTTCTTTTGTATCTTTACTTGTATTGTTATGACTAGATGGGCATGAGATCCTAAGTAATACTCTTGCATAAATTATATGTTATACTCTATGATACTTGATTAGATAGTATTTCATGTGATGATGTACCTTATTTATTGTACTTAATATTTTGGATTAGACACTTTTACATGTGATATGTAATATGCCATTTGTATATATTGAAGATGTTCCATTTTATTTCTATATTAATGTGAAAATGAGTTATTATTTATTTTTGTGAGATAGTTTAGGGTTTCGAGCCTTACACCTGACAACAACTCATCAATTTTTGGTGTCATTTTCAAGGACCCATGTTCCTACACTAGATGTTATTAAGAATTTAGATAGATAACATTCTAATAAAATAAGGAAAATACTCTTTCTTATGCATGGTTATAAAAAAGAGGACCTCATAGACAATTCATTACCGAAATCCCCCAACCACAAACACGAGAAAACAAAAAAAAAGTTCACAAAAAATAAAAAAGGAAAAGAAGTCTTAGTTGAAGAACTCTACCAACAATAGTTTGTAATTCATAGCCCTCCTAAGATTTCAAATTAAAACTTTGAAGAAAAAAAACAATAGAAATCAACCTAGTCAACATCATGAATGGCAATAACAAAGACATTAATAATGAAGGAGAGGCAAGGAAGGTAGAAGTAATATTTACCTATTTGATCAACTTGAACACATGTAAAGATGCTCCCATGGAAAACATCTCTCTTTCTAATCAACCTACCTTACATGTGTTTTATCATCAAAATACCCAAATAAAATTTTCTTCAAGTTCAAAGTTCTTTTCTAGATTTTTTACTATATAATTGATAATTAGAAGTTGAAGTTATTCCATTCTACCTTGAACAATTCAAGAATGTGATATTTTATGAGATTAAACATTGGATCAATCAAATCCTAATGAAAAATAGAAACATTATTTTTGTTAGTGTGAAAAGAGTCTTTATGTGTCTAGTTATCATTTATCTAGTTCCTACACCTAGAGGTCCTATGCACAATAGATTAAGTTCACTTAGTGGTTTATTTGTATCACCTCATAGATACTTGACACATGCCTTCACACTTGTCCCAAGTGTTCTACATTGGGCACATCACTTGGAGGGTTAGTTAGTCTTTTTATTTCACCTTCCTACCTCCTCCATGTCCTATATAAACAAGGAGTGATCATTGTATCTACACACATTCTATGATAGCTTAATGGCTTATGTATCATGCTTGATTCATTTTATGGTAGTTTGAATATTGCTTTCATTATTTGTTGCTCTAACATAGTATCAAAGCATTGAATTATAAGTTCCTTCTCATTTGTTTAGTGTATCAAAATCTCATCCCTATCAACAAAGTGTCGTGGAGCTAAACAAATATCTCCATTGCAACTGAAAGGCTCCAAAAATAAAGAAATACCCTTTGTTTTATTATTTGCAGTAATTTTCAATTATTGCAATTTTTTTTCCATTTATACAAAAAGGTAAAAAAATGAAAAAAATAAATAGTAGAGGGCCAATCTTGGCCCTCTTCCCATCTGCCCATTTGGGTAGAGAATTATATTTTGCAGGAATATTTTGGCCTATCTAGCCTATTAGGAGTTTTTTTTGTTGAATTTTGTTGCAAGCTTTCAATCTAGTGTTTGCAAGTTTTATACTTGACTTTTGTAGCTCATTGCATTTATAGTGTAGTGGATCTCTTACCATATCTTCATAGTCATCTATGTTGAATATTTTTTGCATTAACTCTTCAAAAAAAATCTCTATTGACAACCTACAAGGACCCCTCATGTGGCTTCAACATCTTACCTACACATTTGCAATGCCTTCAATAATACCCATAGATTTGTGAAGGTTGTTGGAATCAGAATCATAAGTCAACTCCTCCAACAGTGACCTCCACTTTGCTTCAACTTCACCACATCTACTAGTAACCTCCCTCATCTCCCATGCAACTTGCAATATCTTCAAAACCTCAGTCAATGCCTTAGATAGCTACAAATTGGAGCATCATTGTGCATCCTCATGATGCATGCTCTATATTCTTCCCACTCGACCACACACTGTTCTTCATCCCACATAGCATCAATGAGACATCTTTGAGGTTTCTTTCAAAAATCAAACAAGTCATAGACTAACATATCCCACATGCCCTACACAACAGACATCCCCATCAACCAACTCCTAGTTTTTGGCTTTATTTATGATGCATGTAAAGTTTGGGTTATAATTGTGGCATAGGAGCTAGTGAATGTGGATATAATTATGAGTTGTAAGGCTAGGTCTATACCACATTCACCACCTCTATTTTTTCAACAACCACATACAAGAATTGGTCAAAGACTCCTCTACACTTTGGTAGTGTGGAATTGACTTTCAACACCTCTTTTGCTTCAAAACCAATCAAACCCTCAAAGTAATCACTAGCAAGAGATGAATTCTTTTCACCTTTGACTTAGTCTGCATTTATATTGAGGATATGTAACTTGCCATCTATGGCAGTTTTTTTATAAAATATTATTGACATTTAATGTCACAAGTTAGTTGTTAGAGGTCACTTAGCAAACTAGCAGTTTGTTGCTAACCATTAAAACTTTATTGTAGTTATTGATAATTAGTGGTTAGTATTCATTGCTAAGTGTTACAAAAGGGAGGCTCTTTTTCATTTTGGTGTATCTTGCAAATGGGAGGTATTTTTCAAGTGTAAATAGTCATCAAAAATATCTTTTCGAGTAAAAAAAACTAACGTCAAGATGATTTCAAAATTGTATCTTTTAATCTATTTTTTAACCTTTGAAAATTAACGTATTTTATGCAATTTTTGATGAGGCATAACTTTCACCCCAGGTTTGTTGAAAGTTCAAAAACTTTTTTCGAAATTCATCAAAATTTTGAAAGGATTCTAAATTTATAATCAAAATCAAGTTTAGGAAATCCCATTTTTTCATATTTGTAAAAATCCCTATGAGTTATAAATGGATGATTTGGATTCCAAACTTGACACAAATTTGTAATTCTTGTTTTGTATCTTTCTAGGGGGTCAACATTCAGATATAGTACATTTTTTGGGGTTTTGTAATGCACAATTCAAGTTCCTTGTTGTGTGTGCATCATGGATCCTAAAATTGACATGTTAACTCCACATAATTTCCACACATAAAAAGTCAAAGTACAACAACTACTTCAATCTAAGGGATTATGGAAAATGGTCAATAAATAATAAATTTAATTTACTAGGGATTTTGAGCAATTTACTTATCGAAACAAGTGAGATGAAGCACTAGGAATAATAGGTCCTCTTGTTTCTAATAATTTACAATTTCATATTTCTAGTTGTACAACTCCTACATGAATGTGGGACAAATTTGATGATCTCTTTGGTAAAATTGACGATTTCAAGATTCTACAATTAGATGTTCAATTAACAACATTATCTCCTGATGCCTTATCTTCTATTGAAGATTTATTGTGTCAATTTAAGTCTTTGTTTTCTATACTTTAGTTTTGTGGTAAAATAAAAATAGACAAAGAGTGTGTCTTCTTGATTTTGTTAAAGTTAAAAGGTCCTTATCAGATATTTGTTTCTTCCTTTTACTCTACCATGGATGCTCTTGGAACAACACATGCAATATCTTCTTTTGAAATTGAGGATGTAATATGTAATATCTCATATTTTAATGGTAAACTCTTCTCATATTACAATTATGGGGTTAGGTACGATACAATTTACAAAAGGGTAGAATTGAGGATGTTCTTTATGTTCCTAATATTTCAGCTAATCTTCTTTCAATTTATCAGATTTTTCATATTGGTAATGGAAAGATAGTTGAGTTTTCATCACATGATGTTATTCAACAACTACACCATCCAAAGAGGATTGGCACTTCAGTTAGAGTAGATCATGGGTCTTGATTATACAAGTTTCATGGTTTTTATTCATCTTGTGGAGCATCACATATTACCCATGTTGACTCTTTGAGTAGACTTTGGCACTTTAGACACCTCAATTATAAGTATCTTTAACAGTTAAGTACTAAGAATATGGTGCTTGGACTCCCTAAGGTGCCTTGAGTAGAGGTAATTTATCAAGGTTGTGTACTGCGAAAACATCATCAACAACTCTTTCCAAAGGGTAAGGCCCATCTTGCTACTACCTTAATTGAGTTGGTTCATAGTGACCACATTTCATTTCCAACTCCTTCATTTTCAAGAGCCAAGTATGTACTCACTTTCATTGATGATTACTCTCGTCACACTTGGGTGTACTTTATTAAGTACAAAAGTGATGTCTTCAACACTTTCAAAACTTTCAAGGTGTTTGTGGAGAAGCAATTAGTTTCTTCTATTCGACAAATACATATAGATAATGAGGGAAAATATGTGAACCAATCCTTTATGACATATTGTGTTGAGCATGGTATTTCAACATTAGTATTTGGTTCCCTACACTCCTTAGTAGAATGGTGTTGTCAAAAGAAAGAATAAATCATTAAAGGAGATGGAAAATTGTATGCTTTAGTCTAGTTCTATGGCCCTATCATTTTGGGCTAAAGCTATCAATTGTGCCAATTATATTCAAAATTGCACTCCCCACAAGATAGTTCAAAATATTACTCTAAAGGAGGCTTGGTTCAAAATCAAGCCTAATGTTTCCTTCTTCAAGATATTTGGTAGTGAAGCTGTTGAACATACACCTAAATATTGAGAGGGGGGGTGAATTAGTATTCAAACAAATCTCAAACCCTCTGGAGCAAACTGAAACTTAATCTTTGCAACATTAACAGAAACATGAAAGATTAACACAATGCACAACATGACATAACACCAGATATACGTGTAAGTACAAAAATATTGGGGGCCAAAAAGGGGGCTTAAGTGGCCACTTTTTTTAAATAAGGAAATACTGACCTTGGATGTGAAATTGAGGATAGTTACACTCAAAATTTTGAGAAGCAACAAAAACAAGGATTGTAGTGCTCCAAGTCTACTTTCTAAATTACTAATTTATTTTGAAAATGGTTGAGATTAAGGGGTTCAAAAGAGGGACCCACATAAATTGATGTTATTTTTGTCAGAAAAATATAACATAGCAACTTTTGTGGGAACGTAGCACGATGAACTTTCTTTTAGTATTGTTAAAATCACTTCGATGAGAAATTAGCTAATAGTATGTAGCTAATGCATGATTTTTTTGATAATTTTTTAATGAATATTTGATTTTTTACTAATTTTCAAAGTAAACACTTCCTGAAAAATAGAATTTTGGCCATGCTACCCCTACCAAATTTGGAAACTAATTGATTTTTTTCAAAAAAATGTAGAATGGAGTCTAGTTTCTAAAAATGTAATTTATTTGAAATTTTGATTAATGGTTAATTTATAATGAAAAAACATCGAACACTACTTTTTGACAAAAAAGAGACACACAAACAAAAAAATTATAGATCAAAGGCTTAACATTGTCAAAAAGTGAAAAAAATTACATCGTTGGATAGCTAAGAGAGAGCCTAACATTACCCAGGTGTTCAATTTGTTTGACATTGAAACACGTGCAATCCTGATGGTGATCATGAACCAGATTATGTGAAATATTGTAGAATTTGCAAAAACACGCCTCTGGTAGTTGGGAAGGCCCTCCAGGCCTTTGGGTTGGTATTCTAAGGAAAATACCAAGCCTAAGGCTTGGGGATTCCCAAAGCAACATATAATGCGAGCGTGTTATAACGTGCTCATGTTATATCTTAGTTTTGACATGGTTTTTGCATTTGTGTAGGACATGTCTAGCAAGACATAACGCGAGTGTGTTATAACACACTCACGTTATGTCTTGCTTTATGTTAAATGCTAGTCTATTGAATGTATGTTTATATATTTGTATGTTTGTATGTACATGTATGCTTGTATGTCATGTATGTATGTATGTATGCATGTATGTATGCCTGTATGTATGTATGTATCAATGCATGTATGTATGTATGTATTTAAGATTATATGTACATATGTACATGTGTGATTGTATGTATGTAGGATTGTATGTACATATGTATTATGCTTGTATGTATGTAAGTAGTATGTATTTATGTATGTCTTTAGAGGGAGAAGTTTAAGAGAGAGAGAGTTGTCTAGGTAGGGTGGGAGGGAGAGAGGGAGGGAAAGACCTGAGAGAGAGAGGGTGGAAGGGAGAGACTAAGAGATAGGGAGTGGGAGAGAAGGGGTTGGAGTGAGAGAGTCTTAGCTACGTAGGGTGGGAGGGATAGAGGGAGAGAGAGAGGGAGAGAGAAAGAGAGAGTTATGTAGGTAGGGTGCTAGAGGGAAAGACTTGAGAGTGTGAGGGGGGTGAGAGGGAGACACTTGAGAGATAGGTAGTGAGAGGGAGTGCGAGAGAGAGGGAGTGGGAGAGAGGGAGTGTGAGAGTGAGAGACTTGAGAGAGGGAGAGGGTGTGGGAGGGAGTGACCTGAGAGAGAGGGAGATAGGGTGTGATTTGGTTATTTAGAAGATCCCAGTGCATCAGTTTATGTCTATGTTTCATGACAATATAGTGTATGAGTATGCAAGGCATACCCACAGAGCCTGATGGTTGGACATGGAATTCAAGTTATGCAAGCACACCTTTCCAGTTGGAAGTGTAGTTTCAGTGGTCAACTTTTTAGAGAACTACACTCTACAACCACAACATAAGGTGTTGATGCAGGAGCATCCATGGTTCAATGCAATCTTGTGTCAACTTGAAGGTGTCATTTTTAAATTTTTGCAATTTTGGTGTGTTGAATTTCATGTTTGAATATTGAAATTCATATTTTGGTGTGGAAAAAATTATCTTGTGATGTGGGAAAATTGAATTTAAATTTGGTTTTCAATTTGGGGGCAATTTGGTGGAGAATCATGGAAATTATGATTTAAAACTGAAAAAGTCAAGAAAGGCAAAAAAAAGCAGAAAAAGCACGAAAAAGCAGAACATGGTGTGGGTTTTAGGAGCCATTAAATTCATTTGTAACTCCCATTTTAAATTTTCTCAGCTCCTAAAAAATAGGAACCCAGAGGTGGACGCCCATGAATGGAAAAAACAATTTTTTGCTTTCATTGGTGAAATTAATGTTGGAATAAAAGACACATTCTTGGCCCAGCTGATAATAGGAGTTTTAATTAATGATTTTTGGTATTTTTGGTGTAATTTTTTTTGTTTTTAATGATTAGATTTAATGCATAGAATTTAATTCAAAATAATCAACACAAAACACAATAGATACCCAGGGAAAACCCTCCACTTGAGGGAGAAAAACCCAACAAAAATATATCACTTATATATTGAATGATAACACTGTAGACACTGAAATTTGGTTTAAGCTTGCGACTTCAATATTCTTAATAATTCGTATTTCTTCCATGGTCATGATTAAATAATGTCAATTATTTAATTAATTCACTTTAACTTTAATTCTTCTATTAATTAAATAATCTTAATTATTTAATTGATTCACATTTTCTTTATTCTATCTCATTAATTAAATAAATGCTTTTTATTTAATTATGTTACTAATTAACTTTATCCTTCTTGTCAAATTAAATAAATTCTTATTTAATTTACCTTTATCATATTTAGACTATAATTAAATAAATAACGAATTTATTTAATTATTCATTTAAACCCCTTCATCACGTAATTAAATAAATCTTATTTATTTAATTATTCTTCAAATATCAAATCTTGAATTAAATGAATTATTTAATTCATAAATCCTATTTTAACACATTCCTCTTTATTTAGATAATTGTGCAAATTATCTAAGTATTCACTTTTACTCGACTCAAAGATCTATTTTAATTGCTTAGTTAACTCTTGATTTAATGTTTGAGTGGCTTTCTCAAGTAATCTCTTCATCAAATCATTCAGTCATCTAGTGCTAATTCAATTGCATGTACATGCAGATTAATTAAATATTCTTATTTAATTAATTAAACCTTGTGCGTGCATTCAAACAAGAGTTGCTTTAATCCATCTTTATCTTTGTCATGCAGAGACTATTCTTTTGTTTTTGAATACCAAACTTGAAGATTAAATCATTTATTTAATCTTTATTTCTATTTCTAATTTGTATCACTCATGTCAATACTAACAGTTATCAGAATGCATGTCTAATCTGTCGATCTCAATTGTCCGTTGATCTTGGCCTGTCGTTCAAATAATCAATTTTCTATAAATTGATCTGTCATTCTTCATTCCAATCTCTCTCAAAATCTTATGAATTTTTGGAGAAACTATCTTGAATCTTCGATGTTTTGCTAAATCACTATCATAGGCTATACTTGCACAAACTTTTGAAAATCTGAGGGCAATTATACTACAACGAAAAAATGGAGAAGGGAAATCTAGATGATACATGGAAATACGTACATATTGGGTGAGATTGTTTAGTTTACTTACATTTTTACTTTCCTTTGTTCTTTGTTGCTTAACATAGATTGCATTTAGAGTTTTTAGATTGCATGTTTGCTCTGATCTGTTTCTTCTGCACTTTCTGGACATTACATTTGGTGAACTCAATGTGAAGACACCATCTTCATGTATCCATAGTTTTTTATTTCATTTTGTAGGTTTTTGTACGAAATGATGCATCTACTTGACGAAACGCCGCAATTGACATTCAAAGACACATCAGTGTGACAAAGTGATGCAATTGAATTTTTGAACCGCATCTGAAAAATTCTGACGCATCTGTCATTTTCTGAGCAGCAATTGACTGGTAAAATATCGAGACGCATTTGACAGAGAAAATGACGCATCCTACTGGTATATTTTAGGATTAGATTTTCATTTTATAGTTTCCTTTTTATGGTTTTTTTTTGCTAATCTTCTATTTTCAATGTGTGTCTTGGGAAGTTAACAAAGTTGTTGCAGATCGATAGTCAAAGACCAATATCAAATTACTAATGAATCTTTCTATAGAACGCATGTTGAAGACCCTAGTTAATTCTTTGAAATAGATTGTTTGGTAGAGTAGCAAATCTTTCATTTGGTTTAAAATTAACAAGTGTCTACTGTGTTTGGTGTGAAAGCACAACTGTGTAATTACCCTCATGATTTGGTACATCGAAGTATCCTCTCCCCTTGCGCATCCGTGCGATCCTACGTGTAAGAGAAACAGTTACCAACTCTAGAACTTGGGCCTATTCTAGTGGGAAAAAGTACTCACCCCAGGACGACTCAGACCGGTAGCACCCTAAACCCGATGGACTTCCAGTCGGTATATAAAAGTGGATTCTTGGGGAAAGCCCAAGAATCACGTGTATGGTTCCAACGAGATGGATTTGAAAGAGGACTCTCGCCACATGGATCATGCCCTATGAATGGAATGCTCGTATTAAACACCTTTTGTTTTAGAGACCAACCATTTTTTTGACCGTTGCTTGGTATAGTGCAGGGTACAATATCATGCCCGAAGACACTCACTACTGATCCCCTTGAGTAGAGATAGTAGTTCTTGGGAAGTCACTACCCAAGACTCCAAAGTTGGTGTGCTTGAATGACGTTAATAAGTCGTGGAGGGGAGCCAATGCCACCAAAATTCTAAGCTATCTGCTCTCGAGAAGGAAAGGTGTTTCACACTAATCCGAGGTATATCAGTGGGCTATACCAAGTATACAAACCCTTGGCCTATTGGCCTATTAGGATTGTACTTGTCTGTTGTCAAATTACATGTTCTTTGAGTCCAAAATCAAACTGAAAACACTTTGTCTTATGATTGTCTTTGTTTGCCAAAACTTGATCACAAAAAATAGCATCAGTTTTATATCTCAATTCACTGAAAATACAATAGAGTCACAAATATTCACTAGAAGGTCACAATTGATTTTTAGAGTCGCATCTGTTTAACTTCGAGTCACATCTATCATTTTCAGTCGCATCTATTTAGCATAGAGTCACATCTGCCAGATTAGCTCGCATTTGTTTTATGGAAAATCGCATATGTTATATTTTGAGTTGCAATTGCTATTACGAGTCACATCTGTTAGAGAATTAACCGCATTTGTCTGACACTAGATACTGAACATTTACCAGAAACACACAATTGATTGACAGAAAGCCGCAACTATGGAACATAACCGCATTTAATAAATTCTACGACACATTTTCCAGATTATTAGAAAACCAGAATTCACGGTCACTGTCTAGTCAACACTGTCATACCGATCTTTGATTTGTCTTAAACTTTTCCTTGGACAAAAACCTAAAATGATTTTCTCAATCTTGCATCCTTTAGGTATCATTTGGTCATTACTATAGTCGTTCCAATTCTGAGTCTTACTTTCATCTTTGAGTACATATTACCTTTAGATTTAACCTTCTAGGAAGATTAGTTTTACAAACTTTAGGATAGGTCCACCATCTATACTCTAGAAAAATCATAGCATCAACAAAATTTGTCATTGAACATAGTCCTATCATCTTATCCTTTGTCCTATAGAGAGTCCTCCTAGCTCATCAGTCTAGCTAGGAAACTCAACTTGTCTTTGATCCTCGTCCTACATTGGTTCCTCGACTTAACTAAATTGACGCCTTGGTTAGACTTTAGGTAGTTGGTCCCTCCGTTTTGGGTTTACAAAATTGATTACCTTAGAAGTTTGCTTAGATTTTGCATCTTTGGATATTATCATTTTAGACTAGTGTCATCCTAGAACATTCCTTATTTTGCATTCAGAAAATCCCAAAAACATAGACTAGAGTCATACTGTCCATAGACATAGTTTTGCATTCCTTGCATATTGAGCTAATCTTACATGGTTGAAACTACGTCTAAGAGAAGAGAGAGAGAAAATATGTCGAACCCAAACGAATTCATCAATCCATTTCCCTCAAGACCTCACAAGACTTTACTAGACAAATTCACCACTAGAAACACTCAAGGGCACATTACGACAGAAGACATCGAGGCTACCGCACAAGACCCTGAATTTGCCTCTTTTGTGGATGAGTACCTAGCAAATGATCGTCAACGATACTTAGCCAAATTGCTAGCTGAAGGCGCTACCTTACCTATAGGATTTGCTATTAGTACCTTACAAACTCAACCTACACAAGGCACGAACACAATGACTGCTACTACTACTGTACCTTAGGTTAGCACAACTATGCGATCTGGCACACCTACACATAGTACAACAGTCCATACTTCTCCATTTGGTATGCTCGACATGACATCAAGATTTAATTTCACTGTAGGGGGATCATTATCCACTCCCTCTGGTCCTCTTGTTGGGAGTAAAAGACCTAAAATGTTAGCTTCTACACCATATGTTGGTGTCACAAGTACAATATCCTAGTCAACAACCATACCTAATGCCAATGTCACGAGCACCATACCACAATCAATGGCCATACCTAGTGCTCAAGTCACTAGTACTATACCACAAATTACACAAACAAGAGGAATTCCCTCATTCCAATATGGCAATCAGAATCCATCTTCCCAGATCGGTAGTCAAAATATATTCACACAGATTCCAAATCATAATCCGTTCTCCCAGATGGGTACTTAGAACCCATTCTCCCAGATTCCAAATTAGAATCCCTTCTCCCAGAGCGGTACTCAGAATCCATTCACATAGATCCCAAGTCAAAACCAATTTATGTAGATTTCAGACTAGCACACGTTTACCAACATTTTGAATCCAAACCCACCTCAACTATCAATGTTCAATCAAAACCCATCACGAGACCTTGGATTCCAAAATACATACACAAATCCGCATAATCCACCAAGCACATCATTGACCTAGGTTGACGTCTTGCAAACACAAATGCATGCACTACAAACACAAATGGACAACATGGCGGTGTCAACTAAGAAATCCTTTTCAACAAAGGACATATGCCCATTTCCCTTTGATAGATCATTGTACATGATCCCTTTCCCTCACGGGTATGTCATACCAAATCTCCCTAAGTACAATGGCAAACAGAATCCAATAGAACATATAAGGGAATTCTCTACCATATGCATAGATGTCGCTTATGACCCCACGTATCTTATGAGACTATTTCCAAGAAGTCTTGTAGGAATTGCACTAGAGTGGTTTTTAGGTCTAGACTATGGCATCATATCTTGGGGTGAACTAGATGAGAAATTTGTTGAGCAATTCTCCTTCAACATAGACCATGAGATAAATATAGCAACCTTGTGTCACACAACACAAGACGAAGGTGAAACATTTATCGCTTTCTTCTAGAGATGGAGGACTATAGCTAGCCGGTGTCCTGTCGAGATACTTGAAAAACAAAAAGCTACTATGTTCCAGGAAAACCTTCATGCAAAACAAAGGAGTAACTTAAGGGTACATTGTTGTACATATTTTTCAAAACTAGTGGAAGAAGGGGTTATATAGAAAAGGATCTCATTGAAAAAGGAGAACTTAAGACATCGAGATCCAATAGAAATCTGATCATGCAAAACACCCCCAATGACAGAAACAAATTTTGGTCTCGCAACAAAAATGTCACCAATGATGGGGTAGTTGATGCTAAAACTGTACAAGCAGGACCAATCATTACATTATAAGGACCTAACACTTCTGCCAACATGCTTAATGCTATCAATCAACCTCCCAACATGGTCCAAAATACTCAACATTTGCAACAACAAAGGAGGTTTAAAAAATGTGAGTTCACTCCCTTAGGGGAACCCATAGAGTCTGTATTCAAACAACTGTTACAACATAATCTTATACAGCTGCAAGAACCAAGACAATACGATCTAGGACAATTTAAACTAGTTTGGTGGGATGACAATGCATTTTGTGATTATCATAGAACTAAGGGACATAACCTACAAAATTTTTTCCAACTAAAAAATATCATACATGATCTTGTCGAAAGGAGAATAATTGAAGTTAGTGGACAGAAACAAAAGTCATTAAACACTAATCATCAAGTCTTTTCTGATCCACTGCATGACCATGGGAAATGAATTGTTCCCAGTTCGAGTACTAAGACCAATATGTCAGCCAACTATGCGAGTATCAAGCATGATTATAATAGTGGCAAAACCATTCATCACCTTCACGCCGCTGATGAGAATATCAATACCATTACTATCAATACAAATCCTAAGTGTGCAGTCAACACTCGTCGTATGAAGATCACTATCCAAGGTCCTCCATCGCAGCAAACACCATAGCCTTCCAAGTCACAATATAACCTACTTGACTAGTTGGGGAAGACCCTAGCCCAAATCTCAATCATGGAACTGTTGCGTATCTCTCTTGAGCATCGATCCATTCTAGATAAGGCTTTACAAAAAACCATGGTCCCTAATGATCTTGATGTCAATCGTTTCCTAGAAATGGTGGGCTATTTGACTAATAATCATCATGCCACATTTTCTCAACAAGACTACGTAGCTGAAAAGACAAACCATAACGACCCTTTACATTTGGAAGTCCTTGTTGATGACACCAAAGTTAGATGAGTTTTGATAGATGGAGGAGCAGGGTTAAATTTGTGCACTTTAAAATTGATTAAGGCATTAGGTTTCTCAGAAGCATGCGTGGACACAAACAAAATTATTGTGATTAAAGCTTATGATGATAAGGAACTAAAATCAAAGGGGGTGGTAACACTTCTTATTAGAATTCATCTTGCGGTAATGGAGACAAAGTTCCAGGTCTTGGATCTCACCCTTCCTTATAACCTTCTGCTAGGTAGACTGTGGATTCATGCGATGAAGGCCGTCCCTTCCACGTATCATCAGTGTCTCAAATTCCCTTACAATGGCACTGAAATAACTATAGATGGTGACCCAGATCCATTCCAATATTGCACCAATCTAAAAGAAATCCCCCAACGCCAAGTGCCAGTAAACCAAGAGGCTTCATCGTCCAATCCATCTCCCTATGTTGATCCGTCCACACTCACTCAAACATCTATTTCACCCTCAATTCCTACCACTCCTAGGGTTGAGATCCAAGACAAGGGTTGTGGAGAGTATTACATGAAGAAATCTTATTGCGTTAGCCATCTGATTCCTCCTAAGTCACATAGTTTACCTACATTAGATAGGAGACAATCTATGGTCACTATACACGTTCCTCCCACAACAACTTTCACTAAATGGGGATAATTAAGCAAAGAGGCCGTAAATATAGAGGATGTCACCTCCTGGCTGTATAGAGAAGATGATGAAGAACCTCTCTCACTTGCTCACATTCCTACAGATCTATATCGAAAAGGTTTCACAATCATGCAGAGCAAAGGATATAATGGACAAAGTGGTTTAGGCTTAAACCAAGAGGAGAGGATTGAACCAATATTTGTTTCTCAGTGGCCAAAAGGCGTGGGGCTTGGGTTTCAACAGATTCAGATTGGCGATCCTAGTACCACATCACCCTTAATTGAGGAAGTAAGTGCTTCAGAAGATATTAAGACATCTCATGAACCTTCAGACCAATATCACTATGACTCCCCCGACTCAAACGACTATGAGTGGGATTCCCTATCCTCTACCTCTTCCATGGACCTTGACAAGCTATTTTGAGAACTTGAATTAATGTTAATATCCTCACCCAATCCATTGAATTCCTATCCACCAAAGAATATGACAAAAGAAGAATGGTTTAAACACTACTATTGGGAATCACTTGATCCTACCTCCTGGCAACCTGATCCATCTGTTTCAGATAACCAAACCTTGGCATTAGGCCCACCTATCAATCTACTTAGACCTAAACCTAAGAGCAAAAATGACTTAGTACAAGAATTTTGTGACCATATGAATAAATCAGTCCTTACCTTGACCCCATTAAAATTTGATAACTCTGACAATGACATGCCCTTAGTTTATCCCCAACTCATTGATTGGGACCAAAAAGACACCCGTCTTAGACATTTTTGAGAACGATGAAGCAATTGCTGAGTTCCTAGGATTACGAGAAGGCATACCTAACGGTGATCACAAGGCTAGTTTTACCATTGACTTGGACAACAAAGCATATTTTGGGGAATCTGTTCAACCCTCCAGTCGTAAAAATGAGAAAAAGAATAAACAAGATAAAAAGGACAAGTCTCTAGGTGAAAACCGAAATGCACCTTTAGACAATGAAAAAGTAAAAAGAAAGGACGCATCCAAAGGTGAAAACCTCTCTGAGGAACCTAAGGATGGAGGTTTGAACATTCTCCCCATTGCACAAGAAAAGTCACCCATGCTCATTGAAGAATCAATAGAAGTCAACATAGGTACAAAAGAGAATCCTCGACTGGTTTATTTTGCAGCATTATTGACAACAAAAGAGTAGCCAAAATTCCACAACTTCTTTGCACAGAGATAGATAAATTTTGCCTGGTCCTATGCAGAAATTCCTGGGTTGGATCTTGAACTTGTTCTACATCACTTACCCTTACAACCAGGTGTCAAACCAGTGAAACAAAAATTGAGGAAAATGCATCCACAGATTGCTTTACTAGTCAAGGCGGAACTCAAGAAACTGTTAGACGTTGGTTTCATTAGATCAATCGACTATGCCAATTGGATTTCCAATCTTGTACCAGTCACTAAACCAACCGGAGGCATCTGCATCTGCACTGATTTTAGAGATATCAACAAGGCTTGTCCTAAGGATGACTTCCCTTTGCCTAGCATAGACATGATAGTTGACATGAAAACAGGATATGAGATGTTGTCCCTTATGGATGGATTTTTTGGATATAATCAGATCAAAATTGCAACTAAAGACCAACCTAAGACAACTTTCACTTATCCTTGGGGAACGTATTGCTGGAATGTTATGCCCTTTGGACTCAAAAATGCTAGAGCAACCTATCAACGTGCCATGACCACCATCTTTCATGATCTAGTACACACTCTTATGGAGGATTATGTCGATGACCTTATAGTTAAATACAAGACAAGGGAAGAACATTTACAGGTTTTAGACAAGATATTTCAAAGGCTGGAGAGGTATAAATTGAGACTCAATCCCAAGAAATGTGTGTTTGGAGTCAAGTCAGGAAAGCTTTTAGGCTATATCATTTCTAGACGAGGCATTAAAGTGGATCTGACCAAGGTAAAAGCAATCATAGACATGCCCCCACCAACTAATCTCAGTAAACTAAGGACATTACAAGGAAGATTGCAATCCATCAGAAGATTTATAGTGCAGTTAGCAGATAAGACACATCCTTTTCAACATCTACTTAAGAAAGGGGTACCCTTTGCATGGACAGCTAGGTGCAGAGATGCTTTTCAACTGATTAAGGAATATTTACTCACACCACTAGTCTTAATGCCACCTGTTGAAGGATGACCATTGATTCTTTATATTACAACAACCCATTCATCACTCAGAGCATTGCTTGCATAGAATGATGATGAAGGTCATGAAAGGGAAGTCTATTATATTAGTCAGACTTTGGTAGGTTATGAGCTCAACTATAGTAATATTGAACGTGCTTGTCTTGCAGTAGTATTTGCTACCCAAAAACTAAGGCACTATATGCTAAACCATCAAACAATGTTGATTGCCAAAATAGATCCTTTGAAATATCTTCTCAGCAAGGCAACATTAATAGGGCGACTGGACAAATGGGTTATGATACTTAGTGAGTATGATATCCAGTATGTAGAAAGAAAGGCTATTAAAGGACAAGTCATTGCTGATCAGTTAGCCGACACACCACTACAAGTAGATCACCCATTAGTTGCAGAATTTTCTAATGAGTTTATATTCACCATCGACACAAACATAACATGGAAACTGTACTTTGATGGCTCACATATAAATCATGGCTCAAGGGCTGGTATATTTTTTCTCACACCACATGGTGATTCCATCCCTAAGTCATTCAGGATTGCATTCCCATGTACTAATAACATAGCAAAGTATGAAGCTCTAGTGACAGGGTTACGCATGGCAGTCAAGTGGAAAATTAAGAACCTACAGGTATATGGTGATTCTCAGCTAGTAATCAGACAGGTAAATTATGATTACGAGACTAAGGAAGAGAAGCTTGCTCCATACAAATGCATGGCTGATAGCTTTAAAGATTACTTTGACTAAGTCAAATTTCATCAAATACCTCATGTTTTAAATAGGGTAGTAGGTGCTATGGCTATAATTTCATCACTTCTCGACATTCCTAACAACGTGCCTAAGTTTGAGTTTTTGGTAGAACAACTTTTGGTCCCAGCCTACAATATCCCAAATTCTAAAATGGTGTGTGACATTGTTGGTCCTGATTCCCCATGGTACAAAGAAATCTATGACTACCTTCATGCCGAAGTCATACCCACTGGCCTGTCAAACAACCAACGTAGGACATTCCTTCGTAAGTTATCCAAATACACCATCGTCGGAGACACCCTATATAGACGCGCCTTAGATAATACCCTACTGAGATGTCTAGATTCTAATGAATCATAAGCAACCTTGCGTGGGGTGCATGAGGGTATATGTGGTTCCCATTCTAGTGGTTTGACCTTAGCCAAAAAGATTATGAGATTGGGTTATTATTGGCCTACTATGGAAAATGACTCATATGTCTTTGTAATGAAATGTTGCCAATGTCAAGTTCATGGAGGCTTGATACATGCACCAGCATAGGAGCTCCATCCTATAACGTCACCATGGCCCTTCGCCCAATGGGGACTCGACCTCATAGCCCTTCGCCAAATGGAGACTCGACCTCATAGGAAAGATCCACCCCACATCATCTAATGGCCATAAGTTCATTATCATTGCCACTGAGTACTTTATGAAGTGGATTGAAGCTATTCCTATGACATACATTACCGACACACAAATTTCTAAATTTATCCTAAACTACATCATTTGTCGGTATGGTGTCCCTTAGTCCATAATTACCGATAACGACCACCCATTTAAGAATCAAGAAGTCCGCCATCTTTGTGATGAATTTCATATTCAACATCACTTTTCCACTCCATACTACCCACAAGGTAATGACCAAGCAGAGGCATCTAACAAAACCATCATTAGAATCCTCAAGAAGACTATAAATGATGTTGGCCGTGACTGGCATTTACTGCTTAATCCTGCCTTATGGGCTTATCGCACAAGTATCCGTACTCCCGCTGGCGCCACTCCCTATTCACTAGTATTTGGTTTTGAAGCCATTCTTCCTATTGAGGTTGAGATTCTTTCCCTGAGGGTATCCTTGAAAGGCCACATTGATGATGAAGAGTACCTAGTATCGAGACTCCATGAGCTAGAATTCCTGAATGAGTGAAGACTGAAGGCATTAGAACATCTCCAAGCATATCATAATCACCTTCGTCATAGCTATAATAGGAATTTCTTGAACAAAAACTTTGACATTGGTGACCTGGTTTTAATGGAGAACCCAAAGAATCAAGCAGAAAGAGAAAAACCAGGAAAGTTTGAACCAAACTGGTTAGGACCTTATATTGTTACCGAAGCCTTTGGATCAGGAGCGTATCAACTCTCTACTCCTAAAGGGGAACCATTGTCCTCGCCAATAAATAGTCTTCATCTGAAGAAGTTCTATGCATAGCTTCTGAGAGCCTTGTCTTAATTATCCAAAAATACAAAAAAAAATTCATAAAAAAAAAAAATTGTTACCAAAGTGAAAACCTAGCAAACAGGTGTCTTGGTAACACCAAAAAAATTAGATAATCCAAAAAATAGTAAAGACAAATAATTCGTCCAATAGTGAAAACCACTTCGATGGCGCTTTGGATAGGTACCATGGTGAAAACCTAGCAAATAGGTGCCATGTGTAGTTGACTCTGCTTCTTTGTCTACTATTATTCTAATCTAGCTACCTTGTACATACTACCTATCCCTGTACATATCCCTTATATTTCCTATCCATTGCTTGTACATATCATTTGTAATAAGTGGTAGTCTTTCCCATAACTTGGAACGATTGACATTGAGTGTATTTCATACCCCTCATTTTATCCTATTCATAATCAATTGGTCTTATACTCGACTAGGGGAAAACACTTGGCATGTGTCATATTGGTTCTTACATTGGCTGTGTTGAAGATGTAAAACCGTAGAGAAAATCCAAAAAACATCACAAAATGACTTGAGAAAACACAAAAACATCGAAAAACTTCAAAAGGACAAAAAAATCAAAACATGTCAAAAATCCAAAAACAAAGTCAGAGTCAGTCGCACTTGTTAGTCTTTGTTGTTTGTCGAACTACATTGCCTCTGAGATTGGATGTAGGAAAGGCCATCTGTTGATGTGCCCCCGAGGCATTAGGTTAGTCCGTTTAGGTTTTTCTGTATAAAATCATGACTCAATCCATATGTCTATATGACAAGGTTGTTGGTAGTGTCGAACTACGAGGTCTCTGTGTGTATAACATAGGAAAAGCCATCAAGCGATGAGCCCCCGAGGCTGCACTAGGTCAGTCCATTAGGGTTCGTCACATTCACTATCACACACATATTCTATTTGTAGTCAGTCTTGTCGGTCAAGGTCAAGTCAAACTATGAGGTATCTACATGTATAACGTAGGCAAGGCCATCAATCGATGAGCCCCCGAGGCCGCACTAGGTCAGTCCTTTAGGGTTTGTCATCACACATAGTCAATTGTCCACACATCATATTAGGTCATGCATCAATTTGGTGAATAAGTCAGCAATGTCTCTAAGTCAAATCAAATAAATTTCCAAGGAAACAATTAAAATGAATCAACTAATGTCTGCTATAGGATGTGTCCTTCCTGGAGATAGAAATCATCAAAATAATCAACCTTTGTCTTATTCAGGTGAGTCCTTCCTGAATATTGATATCAACAAAACAATCTATGTCTTATACAGGATGAGTCCTTCCTGCATATCGACATTGTCAAACAATCAAACATAGCCTTACACAGGTTATCACATCAACAAAATCCGACTCAACGTCTTATACGATACATGTCTTTCTAAAACCAGGCTTTGTCATGCCTTATACAGATAGTCATAACATCGAAACCAGACTCAAAGTCTTATCTGGTATGTGTATCTCTTGAAATTAGGCTCTATCAATCAATTCTTCTATCAATCAAAACGAATCAAACAAACAGATCAAGTTTTTGAAAATATTTTATTGGCTTTCTGACTTTATGGCTTATTTATTTTATCATTTTATTTGACTTTATGATGGGAATTATGTTACTAGCTTTCTCAAGGATGTCCCATGAAGGATTTAGAGAAGCAACAATGTATCAGAATTCTATTTTCTTTGACTGCTGTCTGTCAACTGTCTTTTAAATTGAATTTTGAGTCATGTTACTAGTTTCCTCAAGGATGTCCCATGAAGGATTTAGAGGAGTGATGACGTCTCATGACCTGTCTTTTACTTTGTTTTCTATCTGTGGTTTGTCCTGACAAAAAGACTGGGGCAACTTGTGCCCTTAGTATGAGTTAACGACAATCCTTGTTTGCGACTGTCTGTTGTTAGTAAGTGGATGACCTTGCACACCTTGATCTATGTCATATCATGGTGTTTTTCTCCATTTGTATTAGTCCCGCCCAATGATGATAAAGTGCAACACCTTTTGTGATATAACAAAACATCGAAGATTGCTAATACTAACATCTATCGCATTTCTGGAAATATTTCTCAATCTTTCTTTCTGCACTAACAATTCTTCTTTCTTGCATTATGACAAAGTCCTATGACACATAACAATATGAATCATCCTACATACACATACATGTTAGAAGAATACAAACATATAGACATTTATCATATCTAGGACATCATGGCATCATAGACATTCATCATCTAAAATACATATCATAAGTATTTCATGTACATAACAAATTATAAATACATGCATCGCATTTCATTTGTATAGCATCACATATAGAAAGCATTGCACATATAACATCACATTGCATCTCATAATTGTAAATTGCATACAAAACATCCATTGACATCATACATGTTCATACATACATCATCACATAGAATCAACGTCATATCATAAGTTGCATATACACATCATAAAGTAGATACGATCAACCATTACAAGGCATATCATATAAACATAACATGTACAAATAAATGATTGCATAATCAATAAATAGAAATGCATATCACGAGAATCGCCACCAAAATCATATATATATATCACTCAATAGTGTCACATCACAATGTCATAATGTATCAATCAATATGGAAGCCCGCAGGCTATAGGATCATAATACAATGTCTCAGTACATATCAATAGCTGTCCCTATCCTGAACTGCCACTGCTATCACGACTAGAGTGTGCAGATGACTAATGCTGGGAACTCGATGACTTGTGAGTTGAGTGGGGCCTGTCATATGGACCTGATCTATGTGGCTGCTCCACACCCTCTATGCTAACTGTCTTGGTGTGGGTCCTAGTCTGTGACCTACTACTACGTGCCTCTGAGAAGTTGGGAGCTCGTCTCTCTGGAGGAACCTCTATCTCATATAAATCTCAATAATAAGCCTCCCTCTCCCTGGCTCTGACTAACTCTCTAAAAAATGTAGCTGCTGGCCCAGTACATAGAGCTCTGATCTCTTTGAATCTCTGCTCAGTCTCCTGCCTCTGAGCTATGGCCTGATCTCTATCCATGACGACCCTGTCCCTCTCCATCTGTACCAAATCCCTCTTAGACATCATAACCCTCATCTGATCCTCCAAGGATGCAATCTGGGCCCGAAGTGTAGCAGTGTTAGAATCAACTGCCTCTGTATCAACCTGTCTAACCCTCGGCACACCATCCTCCTCATCCTCTAACTCCTCATCCTATCCCAAATCTCTCACTCATGATCATCGTCCTCCTCATCATCATGCTGATAGGCACCCAACAAGCCCAAGGCATCAATCTATGCCTCCTCCTCTGCAGGAACATCTGGAATAGCCTCCTCTCCGGGCTGCTCCTCCTCTCTGCCAATCTCAACATCCACCTCCTCCCCACCTCTGCTAATATCCGGCATGGGAACATCCTCCTCTCCCCGTCCCTCCTCACAGATGGGTGACAATGGTGGTCCTCGTCCCCTCCGTCCAGTCTCCCTCTCCTACCACCGTGCCGACCACCTCCACCATCATCTCCATCATCACCATGACCTCCTCCACCTCTCTGACCTCTCCCTCTGCCACGCCTGCCACGTGGTCTTGTCCCTCACCGCTCTATCAATGCCAGTTGATCTTGATCTGTCAAGGGAATCAGCCAATGCACAACCCACCACTGATCGTAAGCCTCTGTGGTACTTGGGTCTGCCGAACCATCTCTCCATCCCCACAAAACTGCCTGCAATCCGTCAATATCTACCTCTGTAGTGGCTACTAGAATCTCTGGACCCCACAGAGGGATCTCTCGTGAAGACCTCGCGAACTCAACCCATCCTCTCGGCACATCCTGTACCTCTCTAAACTGCCACAATACACGATCTGGAAAGTGACGCTCTATAATGTGGACGTGTGAAACAATCCGCCCAATCAGGTACTGTGTCTATTGACAAAAAAGAAAGTGCTCATCCTCATCTGACCACTCTACGCATCCCAAGTATGGTCTCCATGTAAATTGAACCATAGTGTCTATGACATGCCTGAAATATCTAGTATCTCCCATGTGGTGCTGAGTGTTCACCCCTACATAACGGAAGGCATAAGGAGCTCTGTGCTGTACATCTACTGTCACTGGTGGCCGAAAAATAGCAATGTGTTCCCACACCCATACCATCAGGAGCGTGGTACCACAACTCATGGACTGAGCCTCTCGGTAGGCTATGTCATGCAAGTGAAAATACAACATGCCAAGGAGACAGGGACCCCATGCATATACCTCTCGTCACTCTAGCATACCTACTAGCATCTCCCCCCAACCCACAGGAAAACCATGACCTCGACGGTCAGGATGCACTATCCCACCTATCAATGTACACACTAGACAGTCCAACCACCTATACCTCTGTGCCAACACACACCACCTAATCTCATAGTGATCAAACCCTAACTGTCTGACATCGGCATGGGGGTAGTATTTGCACATCTCAACAACACCCCTCTAGGTATCATACCTCACCCTTGTGCCTCTAATGGGAAGTCTTAGGATCCTGTAGACATCCTCCAAAGTAACTGTAGCCTCTCCAATAGGCAGGTGAAATGACAAAGTCTCCGAGTGCCACCGCTCGCACAATGCTATCAATAAACCCTGGTTCGCCCGAATTTGGGGCATGTCTGTCACATGTAGAAGACCTAGTTGCCATAGGAATTGCTGCTCTGCACTCCACAAGCTGTCTCAGAAGCGAAAAGTTGTAGGTCTCGACTCTCGCGTATATACAGTGTCTAACGCAACCTGCAATGGTATTATACATGCCTCATGTCAGCATCAAACATCTATCCTAGTGCAAAATGACTAAATTAACTGCTATTCAAATGCGTCATTATTTTGCAAATGCATCATTCTTTTGCACATGCGTCATTATTTTACATATGCATTGCAGAAAAATCAAATGTTTCATTCAATTACACATATGCGTCCTTTTTCAAATGCGTAACTTTAAAATGCATATGCATGCATAATAATAAAAATGTTTGCAAACAATTAACTATCACATTCAACTCCGTAACTTAAATAACGAGTGCATCGAATTAAGTGTAGATGTGTTGAAAAATAAACATATGTGGCTAATTTAAATGCAAATGCATTGAACTAAATTACACATGCATTGAACCGCAGAAAACCCTACGCTACCTATCTACGTGATATTACACATGCGTTGATCTGCATGCAAATGCGTCGATTGCACACTCACATGCCACTTTTCAATAAAGTGATGCATAACTAAAATTTCAAATTAATGCATAAAAACACACGCAATTTAAAAAATTCAAAAGTCAAGTTTAAGGTACATACCGGGGGGTCCGCGTCGGCTGGCCTCCTGAAGGTCTGGATCCTATATGCTCGATGGTGGGTGTTCGGAATGGGAGACATCGTCGCAGTGGGTGCAGAGCAAAATCTCAATTCTCAAAGCTAGGTGGTTGAAAATGAATTGGTTTTTACCCCAATTTCTATTTATACCTAGGGTTTTGGTGGCATTCTTTTCTACTGGCCGTGTCAACTTCCAACTTCAATCAATCCGTACCCGTCCTTAACATTGCCAACTTCAATTCCGTCAACTCCACTGCATTTTTGGCTATCCAATGGACTAATCGGGATCATTTCCAAATTTTTCTGAATTTTTTGAAAATTTGTCAATTTTCCCGAGAGGGCATACCTTCACCTGTTTACATCGGGGCATGACTGGGGCATATTTTTATAGATTTTCTTTGACACAACGCCGAAATGACATTGTATCAAAGAGGGGCAAATGTAGACACCGACATTTGGTTTAAGCCTGCGACTTAAATATTCATAATAATTTGTATTTCTTCCATGGTCATGATTAAATAATGTCAATTATTTAATTAATTCACTTTAACTTTAATTCTTCTATTAATTAAATAATCTTAATTATTTAATTGATTCACATTTTCTTTATTCTATCTCATTAATTAAATAAACACTTTTTATTTAATTATGCTACTAATTAACTTTATCCTTCTTGTCAAATTAAATAAATTTTTATTTAATTTACCTTTATCATATTTCGACTATAATTAAATAAATAACAAATTTATTTAATTATTCATTTAAACCCCTTCATCACGTAATTAAATAAATCTTATTTATTTAATTATTCTTCAAATATCAAATCTTGAATTAAATGAATTATTTAATTCATAAATCTTATTTTAACACATTCCTCTATATTTAGATAATTGTGCAAATTATCTAAGTATTCACTTTTACTCGACTCAAAGATCTATTTTAATCACTCAGTTAACTCTTGATTTAATGTCTTAGTGGCTTTTTCGAGTAATCTCTTCGTCAAATCATTCAGTCATCTAGTGCTAACTCAATTGCGTGTACATGAAGATTAATTAAATATTCTTATTTAATTAATTAAACCTTGTACGTGCATTCGAACATGAGTTGCTTTAATCCATCTTTATCTTTGTCATGCAAAGACTATTCTTTTGTTTTCAAATACCAAACTTGAGGATTAAATCATTTATTTAATCTTTATTTCTATTTCTAATTTGTATCACTCATGTCAACACTAACAGTTATCAGAATGCATGTCTAATCTTTCGATCTCAACCGTCCGTTGATCTTTTGATCTTGGCCTATCGTTCGAATAATCAATTTTCTATAAATTGATCTGTCATTCTTCATTCCAATCTCTCTCGAAATCTTATGACTTTTTGGAGCAACTATCTTGAATCTTCGATGTTTTGCTATAATCACTATCATAGGGTATATTTGCACGAAATTTTTAAAATATGAGGGCAATTATACTACAACGGCAAAATGGAGAAGGGAAATCGAGATGATACATGGAAATACATACATATTGGGTGAGATTGTTCAGTTTACTTACGTTTTTACTTTCCTTTGTTCTTTGTTGCTTAACATAGATTGCATTTAGAGTTTTTAGATTGCATGTTTGCTCTAATCTATTTCTTTTGCACTTTCTGGACGTTACAAACACACATAGTATCCTTTACAAGAGGCCAATATGAAGGCCAGTAGAAGCATCACAAACTGATGCAAACTCAGATACAATCAGATTTAAATTTATGATTAGAACCTTAGTCAACAATCTGCTCTTGTATAGAAATTGCTATCTCTCCTTTATATAATTCACACTTGAACTCCAAGGAATAATGATGAAATGAATGAATCGATAATGCAATGAGATGGAATGGCTTGTATATATACAAGTGATGGAGGAGGACGTGCCTTTTCATAGCCACCAAGTTGGCCCAACATGGAGAGATAATTCCAAAATGATTGCACCTCTTCATGATGTCGGCTATAACAATAATTAAATGACTCTTTAATGAAATTTCAATTAAGACAAATAATGTTGGCCTTGAAAGATTGTATCTTTTCATCATATAGAACCTTTACAAAAATTGTGTCTCTTTAATAAATCATTTTCTTTATAAATTAAATAGCCCTCTTGGCTATATTTAATTTATCACATGTAGAGAGGAGATTGCTAGAAGAAGACCACAACACTGTCATAAACATCAACACTCCCTCTCAACTAGGGAGGATTCTTCTAGATTCACAAGACATATCACCTCATCGTGATGTCCACCACAATGGCTACAACCATATGTGGAAAATAAACGATATCACCTCATCATGATATCTACCATAATGGCTACAACCATATGTGGAAAAGAAATGATATCACCTCATCATGATATTAGATATCACCTCATCGTGATATCAACCATAATGGCTACAACCATGTATGGTATGTACAAGTGTTCATCACTTGCGTGATGTTGTCACCTCAACATGACTTTCACCATGGCTCTCCCAGAGGGTGAAACACAAGTACAAGAAAATCATCACATACTCTCTCACATGATGCTGTCATGGAATCACACACATGACATCCACCATGGCTCTCCCAGAGGGTGGAACAAGGGATTTCACCTTAAACTTCTCTTGCAAAGAAGAATGCATTAACAAGGGATTTCACCTCGAACTTCTCTCACAGAGAAGAACTCATTAAAGAGGATCACTGATACTGAGACTCCTTCTTAGTTAACGCTGTATTCTCCACCATACCAAGCTTATCTTGAAAGTACACAAACTTTATCCTGGAGAGAGGCTTGGTGAGAATGTCTGCCGTCTGCTCATCAGTGCTGATATACCTCAACTATATAGCTTTCCTCAATATCATATCTCTAATATAATGGTATTTGATCTCAACATGCTTGGTTTTGTCATGAAACACAAGATTGAAATAAGGCTTCACATAGCTCTGGTTATCACAATGAATGATAGTAGGCTCCATTGATTGTCCAAACAATCCTACAAGAAGCTTATGAAGCCACACTACTTCCTAAGCTTCCACACAAGTTGCAATATGCTCGACCTCTGTTGTACTTAGTTCCACAGAAGACTGCTTCTTGCTATACCAGGATATCATCACAGACCTCAAATTGAATC
>VDFB02025744.1:0-10301 GCA_007258455.2 Sequoia sempervirens
TTAAATCATCCATGTAGATGATTAAACACTTCCCAATCAAATATGTGAAGGAAATATCCATGGCACGTTGGAAAGTGGCACCAACCTTGATGAGCCAAAAAGGCATTCTTCTATAAGCTAAGGTTCCCCACTTGGTGGTGAATGTTGTTTTATGGTGGTCCTCATACTACACCATAACTTTATTATATCCACAGTACCCATCAAGGAAGGACATCATTTGGAATTCGTTGACAATCTGCAATACCTCGTCTAATGAAGGTACCAGATAGTTATCCTTCTTAGAAGCTCTATTCAGGTTACAAAAGTCTACACACAGCCTAATTTCTCTATTTTCTTTCTGACCAAGACCAAGTTGGAAACCCATGTGGAATGCCTGACTAGGAAGATAATCCTCATTGAAAGTAATTTTTGTACCTCTTTGTAAATGATGGCCTCTAGCAAGGTATTAATGGGACGTTGCCATTGGTAGAAGGGCCTAACTTTTGTCTTGAGAGGGATAGTGTGCGTGATGATAGAGGTGTCATAACTCTTTAGATCTTCACATCTCCATGCCACCACATCGTTATACCTATGCAAAGCATCAATGATTCCCTTCTTTTCCTTGGGCGTGCACACTTTGTCAATGAAAATAGTTTTGGTCCCCTCAAAGGTCCCAAGGTTGTGAGAATCACACTAGTTGATTATAGCTTCCTTATTTGTTTGTTGATTCTAGTCCCTAATCTAATCCAAATGAAATATAAAGTCAAGTTGAACCATGCCTCTGAGAATCATGTTGGTTTTGACATTGACAACTTCTTCTATATCCAATGTGGCCTCCTCTGGATCAGTTTCATCAGTTATTTGGGTGGTGAAGACATTAGTACTTGTGATGAACTCAAGGATATGTTTGTCGTCATTGAAGACCTAAAAATGAGTGATGTTATCTAGGATGGATGGTGTGGACATCAACTCAACTATGAATTTCTTAAGCCCTGAGAGGGAGAGGGGTTGCAAATTTTTGGCTGCCTGAGCCAAGGCATCGACTGTATAATTCTGAGCATAAGGGATCAATTGTATATTAAATACATCTAAACCTTCTAAAAGATCCCAAACCCTATGCCTATAATTTGTAAGCCTTCTATCATGGAAAGAATTCAATTTTCTAACATGTTTGACTACAAATTCAGAATCATCAAACACTTGCAGCATTTTGACATTTTTCTTGAGGGCTATAGGAAGACCATGAACTAATGCCTCATATTCTACTACATTATTGGTGCAATAAAACTACAACCTATTGACAACAAGAAAGGTCTTACCCATTGGGCTGATGAGTTCAAACCCAGCACCAACTCCTTATTTTGACTTGGACCTATTGAATGAAGCATCCAAAATCTAGGAAGCCCTTTGAACTCAGGCCCAACTAACCTTTCATTTCTTTCTAGTTGGGTGGCTACTTGCTTGACATTAGGGAAATCTTCCAACTCAGTGTATTTACCAACATGTGGTTGTGTTAGCACTTCCTTTGGTATTTCCCTCTGAGGGATGGCTAATTTTTTGACGTGATCTACCATTTTTTGGCACAAGCAGAAATCAAACTTAGTTTGGGTATCATTGTGAATTCTACACCAATTTGGTAGCAAGAGGTCCTAGAAATCCATTTGGGAATCCAGACTAAGTTGGTCTTTTGCGCATTTTTCCATGAATTCCTAGAAACCATTAAGTAGTCCCAAGTTGTCATCTTCATCAAGATTATCATCTGAATCTACCAACATTTCTTTATTTTGAGGAATCTAAGTGAAGTCAGTTGGAGGGATGCATTGCAACAAGAGTACTTTGGCAACAAACACTTCCTAGGGTTCAACCTCATCCTAGCAGGCAAAGGGATAGTAATTTCCCAATTCTGTCTCAACAAACAACACCTCGTTTATGTTTTTGTACTCCATGATCATGTACTTCATATGAGGCTTGTGGTCTATATGGATTTGATTTGGCATCCCTTTCCATGGCGGCCACATATGAGAAGGGTCTGTGGCATCATACCCGTTCAATGTTCTAGTGAAATCTCTTCCCAAAATAATCCCATATGCATAAGGAATATCCACCACTTGGATATCAATGACCTATTGTATCCTTGGATCTAAGCAATTTACATTTGGATTTGATTCATCTCCCCCATGATGTTGATCTTTGTTTTGTCCAATTGGTTCACCTTTCTTTTTGAGGGTGTGGGAGTGATCCCAAGAGCCTTGCATACTGCTAGAGGCATAACATTGGTAGACGCTCCTAAATCAAGTAGGTAGTTGTGCAAGTTCTTTCCGAATATCCGAATGGTGATAAGGAAAGGGGTAGTTTCAAATTTTCCTTGGAAGAGGCTTGGGGACCTATATATCTAAGCTACTCGAACCCTGTTCTTATCACCAGTTTTGTCCTTGGTCTACCCAGATAGCTGATCTTTGGAAGTATTCCTATTGTTCTAATCTGGTTCCTTATCCGACCGCTTACCTATAGACTGGTTTGAGGGAAGATCCTTCTTTTTCCCTATACTATCCTAAACTGCAAGTTCCTATCTGTGTTCTTCAAAGGTGACTCTTTTGGCTAATGTTTCTTGTGTTAGGTTAGAGGATGGGGTCCTATTGAGTACCCTGAAGAAGGCATGCCTTACAGAAGGGACTTTGAGTATTTCAAAGGAATATTAAACTAATTTTTACTTTCTTGAACTCCTCTGCCACATATTCACCCATTTGTTCAATCTCAAAGGAAAAGGCTCGGCCTATGGCAGAGCTAGAAGGTTGGGACTTCACTTGATTTGACTAGTTTTGTGATTTTACTTGAGGTTGATTTTGTGACTAATTTTGAGGCATATCCTTATGGAGATACTGATTAGGTATATGTAGAAGTATAGGGTTATTGTTGGCATTAGGGTCAGGCAGGGTAGTAAAATTATTTGGCAGAGTAGAGGTCGTAAAGGGTCCACTCACCTGCCTGTTCCTGAGGAAGTAGGGATTTTATCTTTGGTGGAACATGTGAACTTCATCTATATGTGTTTCTTCCTCATCTAGTGGACCATTATCTATCGAATCAAAAATTTGAGCCAAGGTTTGTTCGTTACTTACCTCCACTTCTTCACTCTCTACGGGAGTGGGATGGACTTCGGGCTGATTGCGATCACTTCGCGGAAATGACGCTTGGCTTACCGTGACATGGGAGGAGTCATAAGGCTCAGATGGAACAATGTCTCTACAACCGGCACTATCAACAACATTTTGGACCTCCACTTGGAAGATTTCAGCTACTGTCTGGAATTCAAGACAACCAAGCTTAGAATGTCTATTGGTCTTGTGAATCTAGCACCATCCAGACAAGGTTGCCTTGGTGAGGTACACTCCACTAGTCATCTTCTCATTGTGGGAAGGCTGATCAAGAGGATTAGGGACACTTTCATTATTGGGTCTTGTATTTGATGCACAATTCTACCTCTAAGAAGGTCTCCATTCAAACTTTTGATTTGAATTTTGTCCTCTATCATAATTCTACCCGAAAGAGGTGCTTGCTTCCCGATTGTCTCTACCATCCCTGTTGTCTCGACTTTCCTGATTAAAATTATCCTGGATACTTTCACCATTTGGGATACTGTTGTGAGCATCTAAATTTGGACATAATTTATCCAAATTTCATCAACTTTTCATCTAAACATCCTCTTATCCGAGTTAATTAAGTAATGTGCACTATTGTTAATTAATATCTTTGAATACTGCTAAATCTAAGGTATTTAATTAATAACTAAATACCTTACCCTCATTAATCTTCTTTTCATCAAATAAATTAAATAAATATTACATTTATTTAACTCCTCACATGTCATTTTCATCTAATCCTAATCCATCTCCTAATTTCTTCATTGGGGATGTGCACATGCCTAATCCTTGATTAGGATGTGTCACATCCTCCAACTTTTGCAAGTTGGCTTCTAATCCTCATTTATCTTCTAATTACTGATTAATTAAGCCTAATCTGCATTCTCCAAAAAGGAGATTTTTTAATTCTTTTTATTCTTCTCCTAGATTCCCTGCACTATATGTGAATTTTTAATTCATTCCATCTTCGAGCTTCCTAGAACCTTGGACTTGTCACAATCTCCACATGTGACCAAGTCCCACCTTTTTGGAGCCCATCTTTTATCTTTTAGACTTTTCTAGGAATGTGAATTTTTAATTCACACTTATTTCCCCAACCACCTTTCCTTTTCCCATGTAGATTTTTGAGGAATTCTAAAATTCCTCAAAAGTCCCTTTCACTCCCACTTGGGGACAAGAAATCCCTTTTTGTGGAAATCCTCTCATCCCCCAAGGTGCATGTCCTTTTCCACCTCATGTACCTTCTTGACACCTCATCTCCATCTCATATCCCCTTGTCCACTTCACCCTCCACATGTCAAGATGTGAGGGCTTGTGGGTTCTCAACCCACCATAGCCCTTCATCTTGACCTTGTTGGATCAATCTTGACCATTGAATTCTCTAGAGAATTCAAGATCCTCTATAAATACCCCCTCCTCAAGGGCATTTTGAGAACACTTTTTTATTTGAGCAACTACATGCTGCCAATTTGAATCCTCAATCCTCTACCATCATCTAGCCATCTTTTTAATCATTTGCACCTCTAATCTTGCATTTAGCCATTCAATCAATCATCTAAGGAGCACACAAAATCATTCCAAGCAAGGGTCAATCAAGGAGAAATCAACAGCAAGGAAGGTGAAATCGTTTGTGTCTTATTTTGTCCATTTTCCTTATTGTTTATCACTCTTTTGGCTAATCTTGAGGTGTCCTTGGTATTTTGTTATTCATATTTCTAAGTTATTTTGCACGTTAGAGTAGAATAGATATCAAGGTATACACAACTCATTATTCTTATTATTTAAGTGTGTCATTCAGACATTTTCCTTATAATCTCATTCAATTCTTCCAATTTCTCCTTCTCAGCATTGCTCCTTAGCTGTTGTGCTGGATTTTGGAGAAAGAGAGGTGGGGCCATTGGCTGATTTTGATGCACAAGGGGAAATTTTGGTCCTAACAAGTACAATGGTGCTTGCGGTTGCTAAGAGTAGGCTTGTTGTTATTAGGGAGCTTGATGAATCTTTTTTATGGTTGAGGCTACAAATAAGAAGGAAAAGGAGGTGCATGATTCATCAGTTGTCTAGGGTGTGGAATGATGGGCAGCTAAGGGACCTAGTTCATAAGAGGATTCTAATGAGCGAATGCTTGATTAAGCCCCTGAACTTGCATTAGGTGAGCTACCAGTCCCAAAGAAGGAAATGGACTGGAGAGGTTTTGTCCTAAATCTGCATTGGTGACAATAGCCTCTACATAAGTAGTTACTAGTGTGGTGAGCAGCAGACGCATCCTCTTTACCAAAGCTGACATGAGATTATCCAATTTTGTATAATAGACAGAGAGGGCAGCATCATCATTATGTATATATGGATCCTGAAGTCTCATGAATGAATGATGGAACCGATCATTAAAGGACCCAATGGGTTCATTAACTTCCCTCTTGACAGACATAAATTTCTTGTATAGCTCCAAGGGGCTGATCGGGATCTTGTATTTATGTAGGAAAGCATTCTTCATAAGGTCCCATGAGGTAACAGACCTCCTCGACAAATTGATGTACCAATAAAAGGTCTCCTCACCCAACCAGTATGCAAAAGGCGGCATGCAATGTCTTCATGACCAATTTCCATATTCGTGATTGTTGTCTCAAATATCTTGATGTGTTCTTATCCTATTCTTTGCGGGTCACGAGGATTGAATTTTGAATAGAAGCCCTCCAGATTCTTGGGCATGTTGTGGTACATGCCAAAGTGCAATGGTGAGGTATTTTGCAGCAACCAAGCCATGGTGGTAGGTGAAGGTGGTATCTTCTATTGAAGAACAACAATTTGGAGTTGTACCTACAATAAAATAGCAGCCTAGGATTGCACCTGGGTTGTGGTTGTTTGGACTATACCTTGGGCTTGCAGGGCCGGGGAAGAGGTAACTTCCTGGCTTCTAGAGAGAAGGGGTGAAAAAGTAGTTTGGTACGGCTAGGTGGATGTTGGACAAGAGTAGAATGGAGATGAAGGTGGAAGGGAAATGGGTGGGGTAGAAGAAGAGAAAGAAGTAGCGTCTCCTCCCTTAGTTCATTTTTCCCTTGTGGGGGGTTGTAGCTCTTGAAATTCTCCCTTGTTTGGTGTTGACTATAGAACCCTTTGATATCTCTCTAGGGAGAATGATCCAATTCGATCTAGCTTCACAAGTCCCTCCTTCTAGTGCAAGTTTAGTTGATGGGCATTTTGTACACTTTCTCAATACAGGAATTGCATATGTGCACTACCTCTCTTAAAAGGAAATCTCCAATAACAAGTTTCCAAAAATCTCCCCAAGGTCTCTCAGGTGTCAGGTCATGACTTGCATGGAAATCCTCATTTGATGTTTGATGTGATCTTTCTGGTAGTCACAAGGAAGACTTACGTAGCTAGATGCGAAGTGGATCTTAAAATTTGAAGTTTCTAAGATGAGAGTTTAAGGTGCACTTTGTTGTAGGTTCGGACAAAAATCTAAAACTTCAATGTTTTCTTTAAGTTTTGGCTTTACAATGTGCAATGAACCTTAGCATAGGCTATTTCTTAAAAAATGGATAAAGAGTAGGGAAGAGGGAAGGTTCCTGGATCTACAACTAATTGTGAACAATAATCATGGAGTTCCTGCCATGGACAACTTCCTTTAAACAAAATTTCACTTAACTAGAAAATTCATAGTCTCATGAAATTTGTGCCATCTTCTAAGGTCTACAAATGTTTCACCATATACAAGGATGAACAAAGATTAAAGTGTGGAGCAGCTTTGAATTCATGTCCAGACTAACTTTACACAACCATCTACCAGCAACAAATAACAAAAAGTATGGACTAGGAAGGCATCTACACAGCAAAAATTTCTATAATCACATAACAACATTACTAAAATCTATCCAAGCGATTTAAATCTAACTAGAAAAACACTGAAAATCTAAATAAAGCATCTAACAATGTGAAATTAAATCATGAAACATGTGAAGAACTCAAAAAATGTACCAAGTCAATGTATTTCCATTAGACATTTCAGCATCATGTCTTTACAACAACTCAACTCTCTTTTGAAATGAGAGGAGACCCCCATTTATAGTGCCCAAAAATTAGAACGAATGGCCAACATTCAATCTCACTGTGTGGCCAAGATTCACTACAAACTAGGGTTCTACCTACCCCCCAAATATATTACAATTTAAAAAATAGTTTTGTCTTCAACCCTATTTTGCCTTCTAGTGACAGCACTGTAGCATTTTATCTTTTGTTGATTGCTATTTTTGCTATAGCTATTCCTTTAGAAGTTCTTCATTGATAATAAGGTTGCCTTCCTACTTCTTCAAAGTTGCATACTCCATGAATTTCATAATCACCGGTTGGAGTTTTTCAATTTCCATGATCTTAGACCGTAGCACTTGATAACTAATTCTTTTGCGTTGTCCTCAAATATTTTCCAGTCTTCATCATATTTGGTGGTGTGATCCCTGAACAACTCTGACTAGGAAAAGGCATGGGCGGAAAAAATCATGAAATCCATTCTTATCTCATTGGACATCCCATCCTCCATCTTCTTCTAGAAATGAGGCTTCATTTTCTCTGGATCAATTTGTATCATGGGAATGTCATATCTTGTCATTAGCCTCAAATATCAGGTGCAATCTTCCATGATTTCCTTGACCCATTTGATATCTGGATTGACTTTACCAATTATTTTCTCCAACCTTTCTTTTCTATTATCAAAGTCTCACTTCCATACATCCACTAGCCAATGATCATTCCTTTTTAGTGCGAGATTGCTTTCCCATGTGGCCTTTGGTAGCTAGAGGAATGCCTCAATATTTGGATAAGTGGAATTATATGTTGCAGGGAAGTTGATGTAGAGCTTCTTGGTTCCTTTCAGAGACTGTTGTAAATCCAAGAACTTGTTGCCAGTCTGAATGGCCTGAAAGATACCCATGTTCCTAATGTATAGAACTTATCGAAACTAGCTCTCTATAGTCTTGTCCAAGTTCATTCTCTTCTCTAGTTTGTCAATCTATTCTTTGGACAATAGTTGGGGTGGATTCGTGGCCATGGTAGGCATTTCTTCGACTGAAGATGATTGTTGGATGTAATATTTCAAAGAGGCCACTTGTGCTTTAAGCTCATCTTTCAAGACCTTATCTTGTTGTATTAGGTGCACCACCGTAGCCACCGACTCTTCAAGATGCTCGAACTTCTACTCTTTGGTAGTAGTCCCTAAGTTAATGGTGGAGACGTTATAGCTTTCTCCCTATTGGCCTACCACCGGTGTTGCTATCTGTAGAGTTTGGGACCGAGAAGAATCCATTGTCACCTTGGCTCTAACTTTGGGCTTCTTCTCCTTCCTGGTTGAGATCTGCGCTTGGGCTAGGATAGCCTCTATCCTCACTCTTGGGTCCTTCGGGGTGGGAGTCCTCTTTTCAAGCTACTTCTCCAGCCATTCAGGCATGGTAGATTTTTTCTTGGGAAATTCTCGATCACCCTCACCTTCCTTTGTCTAGATCTCTATTTTCTTACCCATGAGAGCCCTTTCTTCCATTCTAGTGTTGTCTCCCTCTTCCTCATCAAAATCTTGGATAAATGTGAGGTGTTTGATGGGAGGATTAGTAGTCAATCGCCCCCAAGGAATTTTTTCTATCTCAAATCCCTTTTCTTTTATTTCTTCAATTGGTTTATGCTCATGCATGTGCTCCTCAGGCTTGTCCTCTATATCTCCTTCTCCAAGAGGTGGCACAACCTCTGAGTGTTGTTCCCCCGTAGGGAGTTCTATTTCCGTTGTCCTACCACCTTCTCGCTATTCCCTGGGAGGTGACCTTTCTGTCTCTTCCTCATAATTCTTTAGTTTCTTGGCCATTTCCTCTTCGAGATCATCATCGAAGGTTTGTATGATGATTTTTCTAGTTGTACCCTCCTCTTCATCTCCACTCTCATAACACCCTGTTTCTTCTTCTTCATGAACCACCCTGTCAATTGGCTAATGTTCATACTCTGAGTGTTCATGATATTAATTGGCTTCCTCCTCCATTTCCTTTGAGGCTTCTTTCTCCCACCTCTCCCACTCCTCTAAAATTAACATTGTGGCCTCCATTGTTGGCAGTCCCATTGGGGGTTGTGAAGGTGTGCCAATCGCAAGGGCATGCACTAAGGTATCTTGAATTGTGGGGTCCAAAAAGACCTGGGAGATCTTAGAGGGGATGTTTTGCATGTGTGGTGAGAAATTCTTTGGTAATGCAAGTGTGGTAATTGTTGTTGTCACCGTTGCTAATGGGATTGATGTAGTAGGTGACATGGTGGTAGAGGAAAGTAGAGTAGTTCTGGCAGAGGAAGAGTCAATCATTATGATGGGTTCGATCAGGGGTGAGGATTTGAGATGGACTAAGATATCCACCGTAGGCAAGCATGTGGTGACCATGGTTTGTGATACAGATGTCAAGGTAGTCAAAATAGGGGGAGTTGGAGGGAGTTTTAGCTGATCCACCTCTTCCTCGCCTTCTTGAATTGTCAACTGCTCTGTGGCACTTGTAGTTCGTTTGGGCCTCCTAAATCTCTCCTCGTATACACCTTGGGATCTGGAGACTGCTCTTTTTCAATCCCTTCCCTCTTCCCTGCTATTTTTCCCCTTTTTTAGAAATAGCCTATACTAAGGTTCATTGCACATTGTAAAGCCAAAACATGAAGAAAATATTAAAGTTTTAGACTGCTGTCCAAACCTATAGCAAAGTGCACCTTAAACTCTCATCTTAGAAACTTCAAATTTTAAGATCCACTTTGCATCTAGCTATGTAAGTCTCCCCTATTATTACTAGCAAGATCACATCAAAAATTAATTGAGGATTTCCATGCAAGTCATGACGTGACACCCGAGAGATCTTGGGGAGATTTTCAGGAACTTATTATTGGAGATTTCTTTTCAAGAGAGGTAGTGCACATATGCACTACCTGTGTTGAGAAAGTGTACAAAACACCCATCAACATTATCTATATTATTTCAAACATATGTAAGAATAGAATCTATAGAAAATTGAATGTAGTTTCTAAACTACTAGGTTTATTTTAAAAAAAATCTATTTAGTGAAAATTTGAAATTTCAATATAGTAGTACTTAAATTTCAAGGAAAAAATAAGTAGGTGTCTGTCTGACCACCTTAACCACAATAAAATGATATTTTTATATAATATTTTAGATATAAGTAG